>PVKS010004194.1:0-95757 GCA_004027875.1 Aplodontia rufa | reverse complement strand
TGCTGAGCCTCTGCTCCAGCCCCCTTTGATGACATTTTACTTACTTTTCCAATTTTTTTTCTTTTGTTCATTTCTTTTTTTTAAGAAATTTATTTGTTGAACAATCAAACATGCTTCCAACAAAACAATATATTTATATTCTGTAAATTAAATTTACCCCCTAGAGCCCCCCTAATTACTCACCCTTGTCCCTCCCCCCTCCTTCCCAGTACATCTCTACAAATGCCTTAGGTTGTGTGTCACTACACCTTATCAGGGTTAATACATGAGAGTTGACCAGCTTTCGCAATGGCCAGGGTCTAGCTCCAGCCTCCACAGATGAGTGAAGGCGTTCGATCCTTAGTTCTCTGGGTTATGCTGACTTCACTCAGCATGATTTCTTCCGTAGCCATCCATTTACCTTCAAAGGCTGCAGTATCATTGTTTCTAATTGCTGAGTAGAACTCCATGGTATATATGTACCACAGTTTTTGGATCCATTCATTCAGTGAGGGACATCTGGGTTGATTCCATAATTTAGCTATTGTTCTTAACTGCGTTTGAACTTCATTTTTAGTAGCAGCGTCTCTCAGGTTGAGTGTCTCATGAACTAGCTTCCTCCACGTGGCATGCTCCCTGGGTCCTTTCCTTGTTCTCAATGGACCTCATTCATGGACTTCAAAGAATAACTGTTTTATCATTGCTCCTTCCCTGACTTCATAAGGTTTTCTCCAATCCCATTCCAAAGTTTCTTTCTTTGCCTTTCTGCACATGGAGGCACAAAATGCGTTCGATTTCTTGCCCAGTGCCAGTGTTCCTTGAAAAGCAATGATTACAGTGATTCCAAGTCCTCCTCCTGTTCCATCTCATGAAGAGCCTGGTGGCATTCAATCTTTTGGAAAGCATCGTTGTGTTCTTCCTCCTCTTCCATTTGGATTAGAGGAATGCTGCTGACCCTGGCATTCATGCCATTTGTCACTGGGTCGGTTTCAACTTTTTTTTGGTTCGTACTACAAAAAATAGGTGGGGGGTAAGGATTTCGATTGGCCTAATTTAGATCTCGTGCTTACCCCTGAGCCAAAAAGCTAAGGCCAAACGTGGCATCTCCAAGAACACAGCAGCTCTCACTCAAATTGAAACAGACTGAATTGGGGGACACACCCACCTCCAAAATTAGGAAGATACAGATGCTAGCGCTGGAAAGCCCCAGCTCCCTCTCACTTCACATGGAAGACCCCAAGGACTCTGAAGGCACAAAAATCTATGAAATCCCTTTGGGTCATAATGACTACGAAACAAAATCCGTTCGAAAGCTGTGTAACTCTTTTGTCCTACTGCATCGTTTCCCTTTTCAAAAAGCACCACCACCTGTGGACATGTTTGTACATAACAAATTGCCAACAGCTATTTCACTAAGATGGTAGAATCTAAGCCCTGAATAACTTTATGTTTTTAGAGAAAAAGTTAAAATTAAATATGAAGGTTAGGTACTCAAGTAAGAAAAGTACAACTTAGTTTCCATATTAGCAAAGGAATAAAATCAATAAATTTCACCAGCTAAGTGAAGGCAGATAGAAAGGATGGTAGGTAGAAACATAAAATAAGGCATTTAAAATAAGTTTGCCTATAGAAGAAATCACATTAAATGTAAATAAATTAAACTCACTTCCTAAAGGAAACAGATAACGCACCTGCACTTTTTAAAATCTGTGAAAGTCACATCTAAAACAAAGAAAGATTGGAAAGAGACATACCATGCAAATACTAAACAAAAGCTTGCACGGTGATAGTCATTTATAATAAAAAATCATTCACAAGGATAAAAAGAATACTACATAGTAATAGAAGAAACATTCTACCAAAATTTGGCTGCATCTACCAAAATAATCTTAAAATATATTTAACAAAAACTGGTATGATTGCAAGGAGACACTAAAACCACAGCCACCCTGAGGGACTTTAACTCAGACATGGCAAATCAAGCAGACATGAAATTGCGAGGAGACTGAAGAGTTATAGATCACGAAAGGAAGTTAGTCATCAAATCACAATTAAAATCCAGCTGCTGGTGCAATGCAAGTCAATTATAAAGGCAGAAGCTTTCACACTATAATTTTATTGTCAACATCTTTTCTCTTATCACTCTGAAAATCATTTACCCATGACTAGCGTAACTTGAAAAAATAAAAAAAAGCTTGCTATGAGGAAATAATTAAGTAACCTGGAGTACAGGACACATATTGATATAACTTGACGAAAGGTGACAGCTTTGTAAGGACACAAAGGAAGCAGTGCTTAACTTTTCATCCTGTACTTAGTTTGGGAAATGGCAGCAGGTTTAGGGACCAAAAAGGCCACCAATATCTCCCACGGTCTCTGCCCCAGGACTCGTGACCTCCTGACTGAGTGACTTGGCTGCTCTTTCTAGAGCAGTGTTTCCCATCTACAGTTTTTGCAGATAGCTAAATTAAGGTGATGCTCTCTTGACTGCTGTTTACCGCCATCTTTCTGAGCAGGAAGGGGTAATGCCCTGACTCTTCTTTCAATATTCATGTTCACATATGACTAACTCGATTCAACTGTTCCTCAGAAGAAACAGCCATGTCACTCAAATGTCCTGCTTATTTCAGTGAGCCTGTGATCAGTGTCACCATAACAGTCTCTCACTACAGTAAAAATCTATCTTAGGTGTGGGTCCAAATGCATGGACCCTCTTGAAATGAGTTCACAGCACTGAGGTCCTGGGCCCAACCTTTGAGAATGCTGGTCCCCTTCAGGCACTTTGCTTTAGTGTAAACCAGCCCTGGAAGAGGAAATGAAGGGTCTGTCTGCATCACCATTCAATAAAATTTTGTAGATTGCCTACCCTACGTCAGGGCCTGGGCAAGGTACCAGATTCCGAATGCGTGAAATGAGGCTCCTGGCCTTGAAGAGCTGGCGAGGCAAAGGAGACCTGTGCAGGCAGGTGATAACAGCACAGGTAATAAGGTAGCTCTGGGCCCCGGTGAGGCCTCTTGCTGGAGGAAGTGGCAGGGAGTGAGGGCATCAAGTCGTAAAGGAGAGCGGGCCAAGTTGTGAAAGCAGAGTGGGCAGTTAGGAGGCAGGACAGGAATAGCGGGAGGGGATGGTGGCCGCAGAGGCACCAGCGTGTGGGGGTCGTGGGGGTCAGAGCAAGCGAGGCACTGGGGGAACTGGAGCCGTGGTGTTAGGTGGGAATGGGAGAGCGGAGAGAGATGGGCTGCAGACTGTGTCCATCCGACAAGGGGAGGACAGCCATGCACGGCCATCGAAGCTCAGCCTCCGCCTCTGTGCTCACTCCTCCTGGTCTGCAGACCCTGGGCAGCCACTTCCTTGCCTTATCTTCCTCAGGCTTTGACGACTTTTGGCCTCTGTCGCAGCTGCCATCACTCAAATCTTGCAGATGCTCAATGCCCATGGCTCACAGGACAGACTTTTAATCTTGACTTCAAGGCCTCTACCAGCTCTAGCCAATCTTCTCGGGTGTCTGCGAGCTTTCTCCCCCAGCCAACTTGTGTCCTAGTCATGGGACTTGCCCCTCGAGACAAACTGAGCTCCAAGGCAAGGAATGTGCTCACCAAGAGTCACCGAACCATGCTGCAAGGACCAGAACCTGAGCTCTGCGTGTCACTGTTGCAAGGACAGCTTTGGTTGCTAGAGTACTCAAACCCAGTGCCACACGGAGACATCCTGACTCGACCAACAGAGTACAGGAAGCGGATGAGCACCCGCTTCTTCGCTCTGGCTCCTCCACTGCCACCGTCACCTCCCAGGCCACCAGTTATTTTAGCAAATGCTGACATCCATGCTGTTCTGGATCACTGGGCAGCCATATCTGAAGACCCTTCGCCTCTGAAAATGGCGACACAAATAGCCAAGTAACTTTCCTCTGTGGCTATATGAACTTTGGCATCATCTGCTTATCTACATATGTAAAAATGCACTCACAATAAAAGTAACTAATTAAGTTTTCAAATTCCAGTAACCAGGAAGCTCATAAAAATTATGCCATGGTTGGATTTTGTGTTCTTTGTTTACCCCTAAACCCTTCAGAGCTGGGCAGGTGCCAGGAAGATAGAGATGGGTACAGACAGAATATCCGTCCTACGTCTATAGGGATCAGTGGGCCCAGTGAATGGTGGAGGAGGGGATCTGAGTGGAAAGAAGGACAAGCAGCAGATACCACCAAGACCGGCACGTGGAAGTCCTTCCTCCTGCCCTCAATAGCAAACATATCTTTCTCCGACCAAAGGCAGGCAGGAAGAGGATGAGGTCCCACACACTCCAGGAGGTGTCCCGTAACGTGTCTAGCATACCACCATGGAGCAAGGACTCCTAGTGCCATGGTGTGGGAGCCATGTGTGAAGACCACCTGGCACCCTACAGGGTCAGGTGACCTCTAGGACCATCTGAAGCCATCTAGCTCAGCGGAGAGCACTCAGGACCTCCCGCTCCCTCAA
Organism: Aplodontia rufa; assembly: GCA_004027875.1. Lineage (NCBI taxonomy): Eukaryota > Metazoa > Chordata > Mammalia > Rodentia > Aplodontiidae > Aplodontia > Aplodontia rufa. The sequence goes on along the minus strand of PVKS010004194.1, from coordinate 91,300 downwards.
CCTCCGGAGGGCAGTCACTGGCAAGTCCTGCCCAGCCTGTCTACTGCTCCCAACTCTGCTTCAGGTATCCTCACCGGCGTCCTGGCCTCTCCTCTTAGTCCTTCTTTATTGTGTGTCTGTGTGAACAGGCAACTGACAGACAAAACTGTACTTGTTTACCACCTACGTGTTCTGAAATGTGTATAAATTGTGGAATGGTTGAACCGAACTGGCTAACCTCTGTATTAACAGAGACTTGCCATTGCCTCATGGGGGAACACTTAAAATCTGCTCTCCACAGTTTTCATTAACTCTAGTCACCGTGTTGCATGATGGATCTCTTGAACTTCAGCCCCCTATCTGAGATTTTTGTACCGTTAATTAGCAGCTTCCAAATCCCAGTCCCTGCTAAGCACCACTTACTCTCTACTTTCATGAGCCGATTTTTTTTAACCTTTTGCTGAGTGTTAATTCTCAGGATCTGAAAGAATTCAGCCATGTTTGAGTTGTTCATGGAGGGGAGCTAGGCCAGGGCATCGTGGCCTGGACTGCAGGGTGTGCCCTCACCCTACCCCTGTTCAGTGCTACTTGCACGGCTGCTCAGGTTCAAGTTCCTGGAAGGCTGTAGCTGAAAAGCACATGGCTGTCGACACCATGTTAACCCCAGTGATGCTTCCTCCCATCACAATTATGGACTTGTGACACTGCTAGCAACCTCTCTGAAACTCTTGACAATGCCCATAGGGGTGAGGCCCCACACCAGCCTCCAGCTTAGCAGCCCCCTTGTTTCACATCCCCCAGTTTCTCCCTGCTCACTGGTGTGTTGGACACCATCTTGGAGTCCTGGTGTCAGGGAGCACCTATAAATTCTATCTTTTAAAAATTCTACAGTAAGTGAGATGGTACAGTGTTTGTCTTTCTGCGCATGGCTTATTTCACATAACCTGCTGTCCTCCAGGTTCATCCATGTTGCTGCAATAGACAATATTCCCTCCTTTTGTAAGACTGCAGCATTCCCCTCTTAACATCATGCTTTCTTTATCCTACATCTGTTGACAGGCACTTAGGCTGATTCCATATCTTGGCTAGTATGAATAATGCTGTAATGAACTTGGGAGCGCAGATATCTCTTTGACGTACAGATTTTTATACATGCTCAGTGGTGGGATTGCTGAGTCATGTGGTAGTATTTTGAGGGATCTGCAAACTATTTTCCATAATGAATGTGCTAATTTAAGTTCCCACCAACAGGTTTCCTTTTCCCCATGTCCTCTCCAATGCTTATCTTTCCTTTTTTGATAATAGCCATTCTAACAGGTATGAAGTAATATCTTGTGGTTTTCATTTATCTGCATTTCACTGATGATTCATGACGTTAAGCATCTTTTCATATACTGTTGGCTATTTGTATGTCTTCTTTTGAGAAGTGTCTGTTCAGACCTTTTCGTGTTAGTTTGGTGGCTTGGTTGGTTGGTTGGAATTCCCCCCAGTACTGGGCCACTTTTTTTTCAATCAGGGCCTTTTCTTCCTATGGAGTTGTTTGAGTTGGTTGCAGATTGTAGATATTAAACCCTTATGAGTTGCATGGTTTGCAAGCATTTTCTCCATTCCATTGGTTACCTCTTCATTCTATTAACTGTTTTCTTGGCTATGTAAAAGCTTTTTAATTCTATTAACCTATTTCGCCTGTTGTTGCCCATGCTTTTGGGTTCATATCCAAAAGTGTCCACACCAATGTCATAGATTCTTTCCTTGTGTTTTCTTATAATAATTTCACTATGTCAGGTCTTATATTTAAATTCTTAATTAATTTTTAGTTGATTTTTGTACATGGTATGAGACAGGTCTAAATTCATTCCTTTGCTTATGGAGATCCAGTTGTCTCAGTACTGTTGAACAGGGGTCTTTTCTCCATCGTGTGTTCTTGGCACCTTTGTAGGAAATCAATTTGTCACTAATGGATGGATTCATTTCTGGGCTCTCTGTTCTCATCATTGGCCTCTGAGTCTGTTTCTATGCCAGTACCAGGATGTTCTGATTATTAAAGCCCTGTAGCTTATTTTGAAGTCAGCTAGGTTAGTGTAATGCCTCCAGTTTATTCTTTCTGCCCAAGATTGCTTTGGCTCTTTGGGGTCTTTTGTGTTTGCAAATGAATCTGAGGATTACTTTTTCCATTTATGTAGAAAATGTCACTGGGATTTTTTAAAAACTGTATTGAATCTATAGATCACATTGGTATATGGACACTTCAATGTTAATTCTTCTAATTCATGACCCCAGATGTCTTTCCATCTATTTGTGTTTTCTTCGATTTCTTTCATAAATATTTTGTAGGTCTTGGTGTTCTGGTCCTTCACTTCCTTGGTTAAATATATTGCTAAGTATTAAATGGTATTGCTTTCATCTATTAAAGTATTACTGATTTTTGCAGGTGGATGTGGATGTTATGTTCTCAACCTAGAAAAGAACAACAAATCAATCACAGATTCAGTAAATTCTATTAAAATAAAATTGACAATTATAATCATGAAGGAAACAGTCTTATTAACATGAGCTGTGTTAACCTCGTTAAAATTTATAGACTTGGGGAAGTTAGATTGAATGGCTCAGTCCTCTGTATGTACCTATGATTTTTCTCTCAATAAATTTCTCTATTGCAATTAAGAAGGTCAAAACCATTTCATGATGGGGCTGGAGTGGGGGCTCAGTAGTTGCAGCGTTTGCCTGGCATGTACAAGGACACGAGTTCAAACCCCAGCACCATGTACACAACAAAGTGTCAGCAATTAAAGCCACATAAAAAAAACCCTAAATAAAGTTGATTCTGTCTCTCTCTCTCTCATTGTCCTTCTCTCTAAAACAAAAAGAAAAAAAATTCATTCCATGAACCTTAGGTCCTTCCAACATTGTGGAAACACTCTACTGGTTGGTGACAGTTTCTCCCATGGAACAGCAGTTTGAGAATCAGGGTTATCCTTTATTCCATAAATGTTTATTGTGCTTACTACGTGCCAGGCCCTGTGAAGTGAATAAGGAAAAAGGGCTTTGCTCTCCTGCGGCTTCTGGGCTGGTAGAGAAACAGTTAAACAAGCTAGCACGTAGGTAAAGAGGTACCAACCTGGCATTTCTCCGCTTGATTTTCATCACTCAAGTAACTAATTCAGACTCATTTAATGGTCACTAGAAAAACAGCATGAACTACTCAGGACTTGACTCATCCTTTCCCTTGAGGCATTGGGCTAGCTGGCCTGAACTTAACCGCAGAAGTGCGTTGCACTTGAGTTGATGGCCACTGGGCATGCTCGTTGGTCTGGGTGTTCTTATCTGAGCCTCCAGACCTTCCGCTGGGAAGCGGGGAAGACAGCTGGGAGATGTGGCCCTCCACAGAGGACCTAGAGTATGACTGGAAGAGCCGTGGCTAAGGAAGAAGACCGGGGCCAACCCACTGGATACCCAGCTTCCAGAGAGCGAAGGCAGGAGAGGAGTGGGAGCTGCAAGTGCCATGTCACTGCCTGCAGATCTTCAACCCTGGGGCACCTAACTGCTCCACTCCTCCTTTATTGTTAATTTCCCAAGTCAGAGGGGTTCCAGAACCTTCTCCCACAGACGTATGGGCTCCAGGGCTCCATGAACCCCTAAAATACAAGGAGTGCCTATGCATTTCCCAGGCACAGCATTCCTGGCTTCACTCCGTCTCCAGAAGAGTCTGAGTCTTAGAGGCTCATATCCCCATCTCGTTGGCCGCTATGAGCAGAGCTCCAAGTGCAGGACACAGCCTCCACGCTCTGAGGCCATGGTCATCCACAGGATGACATTCGACCCCTCCTGGAGGAGCCAGATGACAATGAACACAGTCAGCTTTCTCAGCCTGCATGCACGAAGCCATGAGCCTCAGCCACCTCCTTCCTGTAGTTAAGAAGGGCCAGTACTGTCACCCTCACTTCGCAGATGAGGAAATGGACACTTGGGAAAGTTAAGCGGCCCCCCTGTCATCACAGGTAATGCTTCAGAGCGCCGATTCAACCTCAAAACTAACCGGTATCAGGGCTATGCTTCCTAAGTCCTGAAGGACCAAAGAACCCCACATTACAAAGAAACTCCAGCTACTCCCTTTGCTGTTCAAATCGGGCCCAAGGTCTGGTACCAAAAGGCCTACAGGTGTCTCTGGCAAAATCTGATTTAAAAAAAAATAGAGAAAGGGGAAAGGAAATCCAAACAAGTTCCCAAGATCTTTTGTGCTAGGAACACAACTACCTGGTCACTGAATCATTGTGCATCCTAATTAAAAGTAAACAGATGGACGTAATAGCCTCTGTTGACTCTCTTCAGGTCCAGCCACTTAACTGTGGTCTGTTCAAAGGTGAGAACCTGGGTTCCCCACCTCGTCAAGATTGTCTGCCAATAATAATAATAATAATTCACCTCAACTCAACCGTACGTAATCTCACTGCAACCACTACAAAGCAAAGGGCCCCACGCAAGGGACGGACAGAGGCCACAGAGATGAAAAAACCAGCTCACAATCTTCTCTGGAAGGAAATAAAGATGCATTTTGTGTAACTGCTATAGTCCTGAGAATTAGGTGCAAATCACCTTTAAATATTTCTAAAGGGGGCCTGGAGAGGTGGCTCAGTGGTAGAGCGCTTGCCTGGCATGCACGAGGATCCAGGGTCAAAACCAACACCACGTATGCATCTAAGTGTTGAAAAAACTGAAAAAAATAAAATTTTAAAAACGCTCATTCCGGCTTAAAAAAAAAAAATGTTTCTAAAGGATCAGAGTGAAGAATGAGAATAGTGACAAACACCACAACGGTGACCTCCAGTTAATAAGGATGGTCAACAAGCCTGGCACACTACACGCAGCGTCCCCAGAACCCTTCTATGAACCAGGCTTTCTTTGCTATTTTACGGATGAAATAGAGTTGAGAAAACGGTGTAGTGGCACCCGGCTGATAACCGAGTGGCTGAGCCCCATTCTCGTTGCTTCCACACTCTTCCTATTTCCCACTTTGCCTCCTGCTGAGGACCCTTGGCTGTAAGGTGCATGCAATCCCAAGTTTACCTATTTTATCTACTTTTATTCCAAGAAGCATATTCAAAAATACTGATACAAAAATACATCTTAATTCTAGATTGGAGATTAGAACATATGCGATATGGATCCATGATCTAGAAAGGATCAGAGTTTGCATGTACTGACCTTCATTTTCAAGGACAGTTTTAAGAAGTTTACCATGAGCCCAGGCCTGGCGTTCCAGATGCCCAGCCCCCTTCAGTGTTGTCTAGCACTGGCCCAATGAGCTAATTCCCTTTGCCTTACAAGTGAGCTTGGAAAATTGTACCATCTTCTCATCAACCCACGCAAGGGCATTATCTAGTGCCCATTGTGACACTGCAGTTAATCATTTATAGGATTTCTTCACAGCTTAGAAAATGCCAGGAATATACAGTACACAAATAACCCGCCAGAAAGATTAGTTCCCGTTGCTTTATTACGTTATACAACAATCAAGTTGCTGGCATAAAGGTATTCAAGTGCTAGGATCGTGGGGAAACACCTGTGTCAAGAGTTACTTTATCATTATGAATAATTCTGATTCACTAAAGTTTTCTAGACAAAGGTTCACACTCGTCCCCTGATGTTTTTCCAGGAATCATGCTATCAAGTAGTATTCAGGTGCTGCGTACAATCTGAGGTGAAGTGAGGAACAGGATGGGTCACAAATTTTAATTTACTGAAATTGATAGATGCTTGAGGTGCCATAAAATGCTACCACTCTTACTTCTAGTAATTGAGAGCAATTGTAAGATGTCTTATCCAGGCTATTCTGTGTTCCATAGAAATTTAACAGGAAAACAAATGCATACCATATTGTTACTTTATATGCTTTTATGATTGTACAATAACTCAACTCCTTAATAAAGAATTTTTAAAAAAAGAAATGCCACAGGAAAACTAAACTTAAGAATTCTAAACCCCCAAATTTCATACTTAAATAATTAAGCTCATAAATTGCTAAGACTGATCAAGTTCAATGGCCCACACCTATAATGCCCGTTTCTTGGGAGGCTGAGGCAGAAGGATCACAAGTTCAAAGCCAGTCTTAGCAACTTAGTGAGGCCTTGTCTCAAAATAAAAAACAAAAAGGTCTGGGATGTAGCTCATTGGCACCCCTGGGTTCAATCCCCAGTATCTACCCACCAAAACTGCTGAGACTGTTCATATCTTGAAAGAGGGTTGGAGCAGTGGCTCAGCGGTTACAGTGCTTGGCAAGGATGTAGGTTTGAACCCCAGCACCACATACACAAGGAAGTGTCGGAACAACGAAGACTATGTGAAAAACTAAATAAAATTGATTCTCTCTTTCTTTCCTTCACTGTCCTTCCCTCTTTTTTTTTTTTAAGAGTGAAGGACAGTGAGAGAGAGATAGAGACAGAGAGAATCAACTTTTATTGAGTTTTCACATGGCTTTTGTTGCTCCAATGCTTCGTTGTGTACGTGGTTCTGGGGTTTGATCTCGCGTACTTGCGCATGCCGGGCAAGCACGGTAACCACAGAGCCACCGCTCCAGCCCCTGTCCCTCCCTCAAAAAAAAAAAAAATTTAAAGAACTTCTGTCCAATTAAGAGAAAAGTCATCCTGTTCTGAGATCTTGGGTAAGGGGTCTGGGCTGGATTTAAGAACCCTAATATGTGCTCCAGAAACTGATCCGGGTGAGTGCTGAGGACTGCATGTTAGAGATGCAGCCGGTGGGGCTGGAGTGGTGCTCAGTGGTTACGGTGCTTGCCTGGCTTGCATGAGTACGCGAGTTCGAACCCCAGCACCACGTACACAACGAAATGTTGGAGCAACAGAAGTCACATGAAAGAAAAACTAAATAAAATTGATTCTCTCTCTCTCTCTCTCACTCACTGTCCCTCTTTCTTTAAAAAAAAAAAAAAGAGAGAGAGAGAGAAATGCAGCGGGGCTGCATGGGGACACGGCAAACCCTCCCCTGGCAAGCTGCCCATGAGCTGTGCCCAGGGCCCACCACACCCTGTTGACGGGAACAGTCATTCTAATCTTTCTGGCTCTTGTCTCTCGCCATCCTTTTCCCAAATGATAAAGTCCATTTCAGCCTTTGGGAAAGTGGTTAATTTATTTACTTATAGTTCAAAGGCAGGGTTAAGAGACTGTGACTCACAGGGGCCAGGGTGATTAGGAAGGTTCCCTGAGCGACCCCTCGTCACAGAGCTGCTGGCCTCTTCATCCTATTCCTTCCTCCCACCTCTCACCAACTCCCTCTCTGTCGCATCTCCCGCGCTCTGGCTGCTGCCCCACGCCTTCCCTGTTCCTCATCATTTGGAGTTAAATTAAGCTTGAAGAGATTTTTGTCGTGGCTGCATTCATTTAAACATCAAGGGACCTCTATTTCTCATTTCAGTTATAGAAGCTTATTAAATTTGCTTTGTTTTATATTTCTATATTTTTTCTTTGTGCGATATTTCTATATTTTTCTTTATATATTTCTTTTCAATAGTTAGTTACTACTCACCTTTCTCATGCAAGGTTTTGGAAACACAGAATGTAGACCTGTTTTCTTGAGTGCCCACAGGGGCAGATGGAGAGGGATACAGGGGCATGGGAAGGAAATCACAACAGACAGTTCCCTGTGGCTCCCGTGACACATCACCGCAAACTGCCCCCAACAGGTCTATTATCTTACAGCTCTGCAGGTCAGAAGTGCAAGACAGGTCTAACAGCCTAAAGCCAAGATGTCGGCATCTGGGCTCTTCCTGGAGGCTCTGGACAGAAGCCATTTTCTGGTCTTTTCTAGCTTCTAGGGACCGCCTGCTTTCCTTGGCTCCTGGCCTCTATCTGCAAAGTCCATTACTCCAACCTCTGCGTCTGGAGCCACATCTCCTCTTTTCTGCTGACCCTTCTGCCTCCTTCTTTTCTTTTAATTCTTTATTAAGGAATTAAGTTGTTGTACAATCATAAATGCATATAAAGTAACAATATGATACGCAGGTATTCTTAAGCCACAATTACCCCCACATCACCCACACCCCAGTCTTTTGATTCTTTTTATTTTGCCCCTACAAGTGATGTAAATGTTTAGATTGTGAATTTTTCAGAATTAAGTATTGCATAAGTATTATTTGGATTCTCAAGGGGGTAAAGAGTATGCTACATTGTTGATTGTCTCCTTAGATCCCTCCCCATCCTCCCTCCATCTCCCCTCCCCTTGCATCCTCCCCCCACCACATATCTAAGGTTGCCCTAGATTATGTGCTGCTACTAGGCCTTTGCTGGGTCTAATTCGAGAGTCTGACAACCTTTCACCCAAGCCTGGGTTTTGCTCCAGCCTCCACAAATGAGGGAAACATTCGACTCTTGACTCTCTGGGTTTGCCATCTGCCTCCTTCTTATGAGGATCTTTGTGATTACACTGGGCCCAGCAGATAATCCAGAATGATCTCATTTCAATATCCTCAATTAAATCATACGGCAAAGTGCCTTTTTCCGTGGAAGTAATATATCCTGTGCACACTTAGGCAACACATAAACCAAAGTTGGAAAGATACAAAGAAGGTGACTATGGTCCCTGTGCAAGGACAACATGAAAAAAAAATGAAGTGTTCCATATCTTTTAAAAAATAAATCAAAAGAAGCCACATATTCACCGTTCCCAAGAATCATGACGAAGATGTAGGGAAGGGAGGACATTATTCAACCAACCTCAGAGCTGGAAATCCAGAGCACAGGACTGGGGATGGAGGAGCCCTGGAAAGGTGGTTGTGATGGGGTTGGCATGCCGGAGGACAAAGCTCAGCTGAGCCATGGAGGACGGGTTCAGAGTGGTCAAGTTTCAGGCAAACCTGAGGTCTCAGTTTCCTTAGGCTGTAGGGAGATTACTGTGTCTCTCTACTGCATTGTTATGAGGATTATATAAGACAAAGTAGTCCCGGCCCTTGGCAAGCACCCAACCTGACTGTCAGACAGAAAGACAGAAGACTTTGGAAACCTGAGAGGGGACATCAGCTTCACTGCCCACTGCCCACTACTTCCCTCAGGGCTGAAGGATACAGCAACAGAGAGCTTGCTGGTGAAAAATAGTGTTCTAAGAAGGACCACAAAAACATTGTGAGACGCCATTTCTTCCCCCAGAAGTTGAAAGTCCTGCACCCAGTAGCCCAGGTCTCCTGCCAAAAGATGGGCTATTTCTGTTCAGAAGGAAGAGAAGCTGGAGGGGAAGGAGAGCCAAGGCAGAGGCACACTCCAATCAGGAAGCTGTTTCTACGGCAACCCAGCACCAAGCTGGGTTTCTTTTAAAACTTTGGGTAGAGTGTGTGAGAAAAATAATCCTGACAGGGAGGGTTGGTTAGGAGCCCAGTTGTGGACCTCGCCTTGACCTTGTCCCTCAGTGACTGCCTCCTAGAGGGGCTAAGCTGGTGTTTGGGACCCGGCTCTGCCTCAGGCTGAACGTTCCTGTGTTGGAATCTAATCCTCAGCAGGACGGTATTTGGAGTTGGGACTTTGGGGGTGTGATTAGACCATGAGGGCTCTGGGATTATTCGCTTTCTTGAAGGAATCTGAGTAACGTCTCTTGTCCAAGTAAGGACAGAGCAAAAAGACAGCCATCTGTGAACCAGGAAGAGGGCTCGCACCAGACACCGCACCTGCCAGCAACCTGACCTTGGGCTCGCGGGGCAGCTGGAGGTGGGGCAGGGAGTGGAGTAGATTTCCTGCTCCGATGACAAGATTTTTCTAGCAATTGGATGTGAATGATGGTGGGTACATTTCCTGAAGGCTTGGGCCTTGGTTGTGGTTACATAACCTGCAAGATCAGTTACAAGCACAGGTGCTTCCTTTTTGAGAGCTGATTTCCTTCTCTCTGGGACTGAGGAAGTGGTGGGATGGGGTCCCTAGCCAAGTCCAGATCAGCCCTTTCAACAGGGCGGTGATGGCCGTTTTCAGACTTCCCATGGACTCTCCCCTTGCTCCTACATTCAATTGATTCTACCGGCCTCCTGCCTTCCCAGTTAGAAGAAGTGGCTTCGGATAAGCAATAACAGAAATGGGCATTTAAGGACACAGAATAGAGACCACGGGTATGGGGGGGACCTCAAGGGAACAGAGTGACTCTGGCCCGGGTAGCATGGCTATTTTTAGCAATCGGGTTGGCAAGTTCCCTTGTTTGTAGAACCAAGACTGTTGTCTTGCAAGAAATAGCAACTGCTCAGGCAGAAGAGGCTCTCATGATCACCAAGGGCGAGGGGTGGTTGGAAGCTAGGGGCTTGTCCCGAAAACTAGTCCCTCAGGACTCTCTCCTGCCCCAGCTCTGCTCCTTCAGCCCCCTGGAACTCTCCACTGGCTCACACTCCTCCCTCCCGACTCTCTTGTTAGGTTTTCTCTGCTTCTCAAGGAAACCTTAGACTCTCAGATTGGTGCCTTCTGCTTTTAAGAGACCAGCAACCTTGGGCCTAGGCTCTGCTCATTTCAATCTAAAAGACCCAAAACCAGAAAGCAGAGCTGAACACTGCATTTAAATGGCACTTCCCACGGGGCGGAGGGACCATTGTTGTCCCCATCAAAGGGTTAGGCTGCAGGCCATGGGAAGACTGAAGATGGGGCCTCTGTAGGTTTTAACCACTGCTGGAGCTGCAGCTGGAGGCAGGGCCACACTGAAGAAATGGTCGCCTGAGCACCCATGGCACCTTCTGTGGGAAGTGGGAGCTGGGTGAAAGAGTGGCTCCAAGACAGGCTGTAAACGGGAAGCGGGCACTGGGCCGAGAGACTGAGGAAGTCACTCACACTTATTTCTGGTGTGATACTGCTGTCCCAAACATTTCAGCTGGAGCTCACCCCAATCAGGAATTTGGAAACAGGAGTGCAGGGGAGGACCCATTCTGGAAAGGCTGCATTTCTTTCTTCAGTGGCAGCCGGTTCACCTGGAGAATGAAGGCAGAAGGGAGGGCTCCAAGGCCTTAAACAGGAAGGTGCTGTTGTGCCATGGGCCTGTGGACGGCTCTGTGTCCCCAGCAGGCCGCACGACAGCTGAAGATCAGCCCACAGGATACAGAGATTTGGCCCAATGTGAGAAGGAGTTGTCTTGGGGGACAGGGAGTCACCATCCCAGAGGTGTCCCTCCAGGGTGGACAGCACACAATGAAAACCTTAGATGGTCATCCCACTCTTCCAATCTTAGAGCGGAGCCAGCAGTGCAGATCCAGCCAGGGGGCCACCACTGGACCTGGGGAAGACACCAGCCACAGTGTGTCCTGCCCCACACTCATGTTGAGGGGCCGGGGAGCACTCCCTGCGGCAGGTCCTGAGAAAGGACCCCGGCCATTTGTCACATTAGGTGCATTTACCTATTCACAAAGGTTCCACGACGGCGCTCATTCTATAGATCAAATCACAGAACCCACCAGCACAGGATCCATTACTCAGAAAAGAGAAAAATGAATTGTGCTATAATTTTGTGATCAGATACGATGCAGAGGGCTGAAGCAGTGGCTCAGCAGTTACGGTGCTTGCCTGGCATGCGCAAGTGCGTGAGTTGGAACCCCAGCACCACGTACACAACAAGGTCTCGGAGCAACAAAAGCCACATGAAACACTAAATTTAAAAAATTGATTCTCGGGGTTGGGGATTTAGCTCAGTGGCAGAGCGCTTGCTTGCCTAGCACGCGCAAGGTCCTGAGTTCGATCCTCAGCTCTGAAAAAAAAAAGAAAAAAAATTGATTCTCTCTCTCTTTCTCTCTCTCACTGTGCCTTTCTCTTCAAAAAAAAAATATGATGCAGAGGCAAAATGGAGGGAAATAAAATATATATAATGCATGCATATACACACATATAGACATATACATATGTACACACAGACTAGTACATGTTAACATGATTGAGTTTTTAAAAAATCAAAGCTGAGAGAAGAGACAAAAGACACCACAATGTCATATGGAATTCTTAGTGGAATGATACGCCTTGCCCATGGATGCGTGTGAGAAAAACAGCACAGCACGAATGGCCGTGGGTGCCTGGCAGGGAAGCAGGAAGGGTGGATGGGTGGAGGTGTCGAGAGGGTGCTCATGCTATAAAGCAGCAAATAAAGCAAGCATGAGTTGTTAAACCTGGTTAAACACAAGAGCTTGCTACACTGACGGACAAAATGAGGCCGGAAGAGACTCGTTTTCCCAACACTGCCTGGGATGGACGGGCTGGATACTCAGCAGCTGCCCTGCTCTGCCGGACTTGGACGCCTGACCACTGTCTGTCCTCCCCTGGCAGCTTCAACCTTGAGTAACAGGGAAGACTCCAGATGTCCAGGGAAGGTGTTCAGTGTCCCTGTGAGAGTACCTGGTGTCAAAGCTAGTGATGGGACTCTTGGGGCCTCACAGGGGTGGGAGCAGAGGAAGGCAGGGCTCTTGCTGCCCTGGAGAAGCCTGGCAGGCACCACTCCAGCTCCAGGGTCTCCTCCTGGGAGGAAGAGGACCCAGCATGAGATGGAAACAGGCTGAACCCCTCAGGCCTGAGTACCTCAGGCTCTGTCCCTCACCCCAAATCCACAGTGGAGGGGATCCCCAAACCCAGACCCATGTGTCCTCACGAACAAATAGCTTTAAACCAGATCCCAGCTCAGTGCCACAGGGGAGATGAAGTCCTGCAAATTTTCCATAATAGAAGAAATAAGGGCTTGGCAGGTGCAGGGAAGAAGAATGGAGTGGGAGAAGACACCAGGCCCACAAGTGGAAGACCAGAGAGGTGCTCCTGGTCCTCAGTGATGCTCCCGCCCCGGTCCTAACAGTCCACGTGTAAATCACCCCGAGCCAGGGGCAGCTGCAGAAGCATGAGTGGGCAGGAGCGTCTGCGGACACTTCTCCCTGGCCACGTGGGCTTCATTACTCATCAGCCGAGCCTGTCCCACTGTGTGCCCCTCATCTGAGGGGCTGGAGTCCCCACACTCAGGACTTGTATTTTAGCAGGAGAAACTTGCAGAAAACAAGGAAGATTGGCATAATAGAAGAGGGAGGTCATGGCTGGAGCAGAGAAGGGACAGAGGGTGGCAATTGTGTTCTGACCCCCTTGCCCGGGGCTGGCGGTGCAGCTCACACAGGGGCTGTGCCAGGCACTCACTTGTTTGTCCCCTCTCCATTACTTCCTCCAGGCACAGGTCCAGGTGGGGACACTTCCCTGCAGTTACACGACATCGCCCCCTAGTGGTCAGACCTGTTATTGGCACAGCCACTTTTCTTTCTTTTTTTTTTTTTTAGTCCTCAGGGTTGAATCAGGATTGTATTACTTCTGAGTTAAACCCCCAGCCCTTTTATTTTTTGTTTTCAGACAGGGTCTCACTAAGTAGTAGCTAAGGCTGGCCTCACACTTTTGATCTCCTCCTGAGTTGCTGGGATTACAGGGGGACACCGCCACACCTGGCCACTGCCACGAATTGTTCTTGGGTGCTTTCCTTCTCTCAGCCCCACAATTAACATTTGAAGTTCACCAGACCTCAGATGCAATGTGCCTACCTCACGGCTTTAGACAGAGTTCTCCTGAGAAACGGACCTGGCGGCATCTGTAGAAAAGCGTGGAAAGAGATTTACCGAAGGAGCAGCTCACACGGTTACGGAGGCCCAGGTGTGCCAGGACTGCTGTCTGCAAGCAGGAGGCGCAGAAAAGCAGGTGGAGGTGTTCTAGCCTCCACCTGAAGGCCAAGACGCATAAAAGCTGACGTCGCTGCCCTTGCAAATAGAGGGAGCTGCTCCGCCGCCTTCTGCCCTATCTGGGCTCTTGCAAATTGGACAACGCTCACCTGAAATGCTAAGCAATCTTCCTCATCCAGTCTACACACTCCAATGCTGATCACTTCCAGAAAGATCCTCATGCCTCTGCTCAGAAATGATGCTTTACCAGCTGGCTGCGCATCCGTTAGCACAGTCAAGTTGACGTGTAGAATTGGCCACCACACCCACGCGTACAGAGGCGGTAGCGGAGTTCCAGAGTGAACCATTGAGAGGACGCACCCTGTGAGAGCAGGGGCCACACTGCACCAGCAACCCAAGGAAGTGAGGGAGGCAAGCCGTTGGCCAGGCAGGGACCCTGGCGGGTGGACAAGGGAGGAGCCCAGGAGAGAGGGGAAGTGGCTGCATTGGAGAAGGCCACTCTGGTCTTTGTCCCTGGATAGGTCACTGCTCCCAACCACCACAGGAGAGGGGCCTGTGCCCTCAGGGTGCAGATGAATAGCAAAGGTGACCCACCTAGAATACTGCAGGGTCACGTGGGCCCAGAGCACAACACATGTCTGTCCTATCACATCCTTTAGGGCCTCAGCGGGTCAGAACACATTGTCTTTCACGGGAACATGCTTTCATGCAAAGGAGAAGAATGCAGCCAGAAACACTGATGGGACAGGTTGGGGGAAGGCTGCTTGGAGACACATGGGAGCCACCTGCCACTCTTCTGGTGACTGCGGTGGCATTTTTCATTTTTATTTCTGGTTAGGTCTGCAGGCTTGAATCTACTGGGAGAGAGAGCCTCCTTCTTTGAGAAATTCTCTAAAGAGCACTCTGTGCTCACCTTGGCCCAGGAGACCTGTCCCCATGCCAGGATGCTGGCCCAATGCTGGCCATGACAATCTTCTGGGACAGACAGGCCTTTCCTCTCGCTCTAGATTATGATTGTGTACCCCAACTGTTCAGCTTTTAAATCTTTTAAATTAGTAACTATTTTAGAGCAGTTTTAGATTCACAGCTAAATTGAGCAGAGAATATAGAAAATGCTCACACAATCATAGATATATAGTGGGGAAGGGGAGGGGGCAGGAGGGGGAAGAGAGAGGGTGGGAGAATAGGGAAGGATCTAGGGGGTAATTCTGGTTTAAGAATATGTGCATATGTAACCCAGAGAACCAAGGGTCAAATGTCTTCACTCATCCGTGGAGGCTGGAGCTAGACCCTGGCCATTGAGAAAGGAGGTCAGTTCTCCTGTTTTAAATCCAGATAAGGTGTAATATCATACAACCTAAGGCATTTGCAGAGATGTATTGGGAAGGAGGGGGGGTAAGGGTGGGTAATTGGGGGGGCTCTTTGGGGTAAATCTAATTTTCAGAATTTATATATATTATATTATTTTATTAGAAGCTTATTTGATCGTTCAACAAATAAATTTCTGAATAAAAAAGAATACATGCATATCATATTGTTACTTTATAGACATTTATGATTGTACAATAACTCAACTCCTTAATAAAACATAAAAAAGAAAGAAAATGCCTGTGCAGCCACAAACCACCCCAGTATCACCGCCAGAGGGTAAGGAGTTACAATCGATGAGCCCGTGTTTGATCATTTTGAGTACCAATCCCACCAATAGTGTAAGTGTTCCTTCCCCCCACATCTTCTCCAGCACTTTTGTCATCTATAATTCTCGATGGCTGCCCTTCTAAGCGGGGTGAGATGAAATGTCAGTGCAGTTTTGATCGCATTTCCCTAATGGCTAAAGATGTTGAACATTTTTTTGTATATTGGTTGGCCATTTGTATTTCTTCTTTTGAGAAGTGTCTGTTGAGTTCATGTGCCCATTTATTAATTGGGTTATTGGGCGGGTTGGTGGCTCTTTGAGTTCTTTGTGTATTCTGGATATTAATCCTCTGTCAGCAGAGAAGCTAGGAATGATTTTCTCCCATTCTGTAGGTTCTCTCTTCACATTCTTAATTGTTTCCTTGCCTGCTCCAAAGATTTTAATTTGATCCAATCCCATTTATTAACTTTTGAGGAGCTCATGCCTGGCACGTGTGAGGACCCAGGTTCGAACCCCAGAATCACATATACAACTAGGTGTTGGAGAAACAAAACTCAGATAAAAAAAAAATTGATTCTTTCTCTCTCTTACTCTCCCTCTCTATCTTAAATAAAAAAGAAAAAGAAGTTGTTTATTATACCTCTGTGTTGGAGGGTTGCCCCTTCTTCTCTTCTAGGCGTTACAGAGTCTTTTGTCTAATTCCCAGGTCTTTGATCCGTTTGAGTTGATATTTGTGCAGAGTAAGAATAGGGATCTAGTCTCCCTCTTCTACATAACGAATCACCAGTTTCCCAGCACTGTTTGTTAAAAAGGCTATCACAGCATGTGTTTTTGGTGTTTTGTCAAGGATCAGATGAGTGTATCTGCATGGGTTTGTCTCTGTGTGTTTTATTCTATTCTGTTGGTTTTTGTGGCTGTTTTTCATAATTTTGCCACGATAGCTCTGTAGTTATAATTTGAAGTCAGGAATTGATGCCTCCAGGATTACTTTTTCGGCTTAGGATTGCCCTGGCCAGTCTGAGTCTTTTACTCTTCCAGATGAATTTTAGGATTCATTTTTCTAGTTCTGGAAGAATTTCATGGATATTTGGATGGGGATTGCTTTTGATAATGTGACCATATTAACAATGTTCTGCCTATCCATGAACATAGGCGGTCCTTCCGTCTTCTAGCGTCTTCGATCTTCAATGTTCTCTAGTCTTCATCATGGTGGTCTTTCACTGGCTTGCTTGGATTCATTGCTAGTTTTATGTTTGTTGCTACTGTTGTTGTTTTCAGGCTCTAGTGAATGATATTATTTTTCTGATTTCTTTCTCAGCAGATTCATTATTGGTGTATAGAAAAGCTATTGATTTTTGAATATTGATTTTGTAACCCACTACTTTGCTGAATTGTTTACTAGCTCCAGGAGTCTTCTGGTAGAGTTTTTGGATCTTCTAAGTATAGGATTATATCATCTGCAAATGGATAATTTGATTTCTTGCTTTCCTGTTTTACCCCTTTTATTTCCTTCTTCTTCCCAATTGCTCTGGCTAGAATTTCTAGCACAATATTAAATAGGATTGGTGAGAGTGGACATCCTTGCCTTGTTTAAGATTTTAAAAGAAATGCTCTTGGTTTTTACCCATTCTCTGTGATGTCCACTTTAGGTTTGTAATATAAACCTTATAGGTTGAGGTAGGCTACTTCTTCCCTAGTTTCTTCAGTATTTCTATCATGAATGGGTTCTGAATTTTGTCAAAAGCTTTCTCTGCAACTATTAAGATCACTACATGATATTTTCCTTAATTCTATTTACATGGTGAATCACATTTATTGATTTGCACATATTAAGCCATTCTTAAAACTCCAGAATGAAAGCAACTTGGTAATCATGTACAAATTTCTTAATATGTTGTTGAATATTATTTGATAATATTTTATTAAGGATTTTTACATCTAGGTTTATCATGGATATTGATCTATAGTTTTCTTTCTTTGATCTGTCCCTGTCTGGTTTTGGTATCAGGGTGATACCAACTTCACAGAATGAATTTGTAAGTGTTCAACCCCTTTCTATTTCCTGGAATAAATTGAGCACTGCTTTCTATTTCCTGGAACAAACTAAAGGTATTGGCAATAGTTATTCTTTAAAGATCTTGAAAAATTCAGCTGAGAATTCATGTGGTCCTGGGTTTTCTTGGTTGGGAGCCTTTTTGTTACTGTTTCTGCTTGCTGGTTATTGGTCTGTTTTGATTATCTATGTCTTCTGGTTAAATTTTGGCAGGTCATATGTGTCTAGAAATGTAGTCATTTCTTCCAGGTTTTCCAATTTATTGGAATATAAGTTTTCAAAATAGTTCCTAATGATCATCTGGATTTCTGTAATGTTGGTAGTGATTTCTGCTTTTTCATCCCTAATTTCATTAATCTGGGTCTTCTTTTCCTTTTGGTTAGTTTGGCTGAGGGTTTATCAGCCTCATTTACGCTTTCAAAGAACCAATTTTTCATTTCACTTATCCTTTGTATTGTTTTCTATTCTCTAGTTCATTGATGTTTGGTTCTGATCTTAATTATTTCCTTCCTTCTATTGGTTTTGGAATAGGTTCGTTCTTGTTTTTCTAGGGCCTTAAGTTGAATCCTTAGGTTGTTTATTTGAGATCTGATTTTCTTATGTAGGCACGCATAACTATAAACTTTCCCTTAGAACCCACTCTGATAGTATCCCAAGAGGTGTATCATGTCACTATTCTCATTTGAGTCTGAGAATCTTTAAATTTCTCTCCTGATTTCTTCTCTCATCCATTTGTCATTTAAAAGCATATTATTCATTTTCTGTTTGTTTATATAGTTTCTGCAAGGTGTTTATTTTGTAGAAGTTTTTTAGATATTGATTTCTGATTTCATTACTTTATGACCAGATGCATATAGATAAGATCATATAGTTTTTTTTCATATTTCTAAGAGCTCCTTTGTGGCCTAAAATATGATCTATTTTGGAAAAAGTTTCATGAGCAGGTGAGAAGAACATGTATTTGGCTAACATTGGATGAAATATTCTACAGATATCTGTTAAGTCCATTTAATTTAAAATATTTTTATATTTGAAGAGTCTTTACTGGGTTTACGTGTGAATGATCTATTAGTGAGATAAATGTGTTGAAATCCCCCAGTACTATTGTACCGCAGTCTGAGTCTTCAAGTCAAATACTATCTGTTTTATTGAATTAGGTGCACAGATATTTGGGGCATAAATATTTACTATCATTATATTTCCTTGTTGGATTTTTCCTTTTATCTGTATAAAGCTGTTTTTGGCTCCTCTGATTAATTTCAGCAAAGTCTACTTTGTCAGATATGAAAGTAGCTAATCCTGCTTTTTGGGGTGTTTCATTTGTGTGGTATAACAATTTCTATCCTTTCATTTTCAGCCTGAAAATTTCTTTGCCTGTAAGGTGAGTGTCTTGCAAACAACATTTAGTTGGATCTTGTTTTTTAATCCATTCTGACAGACTGTCTTTAGTTGGAGAGTCAAAACTACTTACATTGATTGCATCTATAGTAGATGTTTAATAATATCTGCCATTTTGTTTTTATTTTCCAGGGCTGAGGCATTTGGTTTATTTTAAAGTTCAGTTTGATCCTGTTTCTAATTTACTTAGCTACTCATCAGATGATATTTTTACCTTTGTGCGATCTGGAGTTTGTTTTTCTTTCTTTTATGTGTAGTATTTCTGGAACTGTAATGCTGGCTTAGTACTCACATTTTTCAGTCTCTGTATATCTTGGAAGGTTTTTTCTTTCTTCTTCAATTCTAAAGGATAGTTTTGCTGGATATAGCAATCTTGATTGACAGTTACTTTCCTTCAGGGCTTGGAACACATCATTCCAAGCCTTCCTGGATTTAAAAGTTTGTGTTGAGAGGCTGGAGCAGTGGCTTAGCAGTAGAGTGCTTGCCAGGCATGTGGAAGTACCTGGGTTCGAACCCCAGCACCACATACACAACAAAGTGTCAGAGAAACAAAAAACGGATGAAAAATAAATAAAATTGATTATTTCTCTCTCTCTCTCTCTCTCCTTCTCTCTTTAAAAATAAAAAGAGTTTGTTTTAACTCAGGAGTTCTTCTGGGGGAAACAGCAACAGGGGGAACCCAAGCTGGACATCCATGATATGGCATTAGCCCTAAATAACTAAGTATATATACATTGGCTCTTGAATGTTTGATAATGTTTCCCCCTCAATTGTATCTCTATATCCATCTAATAAATAAAAATAAAATAAAAAGAGTTTGTGTTGAGAAATCAGAGGTAATTCTGATTGACTTGCCTCTAAACGTAACCTGAAGTTTTTCTCCTGAGGCTTTCAAAATTCTATCCTTCTTTGTTCTGTATGTTAGGCATTTTAATTATAAGGTGTTGTGGAGAGTTTCTTGATCTTATCTATTTGGGATTCTGAATGCATCTTGTATCTGGATTTCACCTCATTCCTAAGGATTGAAATTTTTTCTATTATTATTTCCCTGAAAAGGTTATCCAGCCATTAGCCTGCATCTCACAACTCTCTTCATTTCCAATGATTCTTAAATTTGTCCTTTTTGGGATGGGGGGAGAATCAATTTTCTTTATTTTTTCATCTGGCGTTCCTTCACCGACACTTAGTTGTGTATGTGGTGCTGAGGTTCAAATCTGGGTCCTTGCACATGCCCGGGAAGCACCGTAACTGCTGAGCAATCATGCCAGCCCCTTAAATTTGGTCTTTTAATGTTGTCTCTGAGTTCTTGTATATTATCATTTATTTTCTTTTCCTTAATACTATCTGAATGTTCAAGGCCAGTCACTGTCTTCCAGCTCAGATTCTGTGTTCAGCATGATTACTCTATTAGATTCTCAACTGGATATTTTATTTGATTGACTGTGCCTCTCATTTTCAAGATTCTGCCTTTTCCAGAATTTCATGGAGTTGGCATCATGCAATGTGTGGCCTTTTCAGATTGGCTTCTTTTGCTTAGCAATTTGCATTTGCTTCCTTCGATTCTTTTCATGGGTTCACAGCTCATTTCCTTTTGGCGCTGAGTGATATTCCATTGTACAGATACACTGCAGTTTATTTATCCACTAACTACTAAAGGACTTATTTGCTGCCAATTCTTACAGTAAATGTCTCTGTGAAGGTTTTGGTAGGGGTGTGTTTTCAGGCCAGAAACACTTACAAGCATCTTTATTCTTTGTGGATTTTCATCTTAACACACTTTGAGGAATTTTTACTGATGAGAAAATTTTAATTGACGCATGTTTACCCCTTCCTCCATCCAAATTCAGGATGGGGCAGAGCTCTGTGACTCAAGACTGCTTTGCCAGCCAGAGCACCTCTGTATAAGCAATATGAAAAATGCACAGTGGCCACCATGCGGGGAACCAGCAAATGGGTCTTAGAGGCACACAGGCTGGCTTCCACTCTCTGATGTGATTTCATTAGCTGTGAATCCTTGAGCAAGGTAAGCTATCTCTCTGAATGTTAGCTTGCTCCCCTAAAAAAAGGGCAGCAACATTGACTGAGGTGCCATCGTAACTCCATGAGATGGTGACTATATAGACAGTGCAACACCATGCACAAAACTACACTCAGTAAAAGTTCAAAGGATTGGGAGCATGACTTGGATTAAAAGTAGAAACTGATCGAAGCAAGCCCTAACTCATTACCATATCTGAGAGATAATTCTCTAGAAACCTCCATTCACTTTGATATACTTTTGTAGTCCAAGAGAGCTGCTCATTTTTCTCCACAAAGAGCCCATTTTTTTTAACTTCAATCATTAATCCATCCAAGCTATGAATCAACATTGGAAAGGACAAGAATAACAAGTCAGAAAATAGCAAAATAGCTAGAAAGTAAGGAGTCTCCACTGTGGGAATTTCAGAGGAAGTTTGAGCTCTCTGTAAGTGATCTCTCCGGTTCCTCTTCAGAGGACTCTGAGCATGCTCTCTATGTTCAGGATCAGTGATAGGCTATTTTGCACCCTGGGTATTGCTTCAGAATTCCTGTCCCAGGTCCAGTGATTCATTGAAAATAACCCAATGAAAAAGTCACAGAAACAGACAAAGACATCTGTAGTCCTGGTCTGAGCATCTGCCTGGGAAAGGTGTCCCCACCAGGTCTCTCTTACTGCCCACAATACCCATGACCTTTCGCAGGAGGTAATGCTGTGAGACATGGTGTGAACTTCTCAGTCTTGCAAAACCATTCTCACACACCAGCCTCTGATCCTGAGTAGGACGTGTTTTCCTTCACTGTTTCAGAGGTGGGTTAGTAGAAAATTGCACCACAGTGGAATGTAGTTCTTCAGTTACAAATGTCAGTGGGTATAAGACAAAGTGCATCATGGCCTTGGGGTAAGAGAGTGGGCTCTGGAACCAGATGCTACTGGTCCCAAGGCATCAGCTGCTCCTCCTCCTTCCTGGACAACTTTAGGTTGGACACTTAACTGCACTGTGCCTCAGTGTCCTCATCTGTCAAATGGGTATTCTAACATCAGCTCCAAAATAATGTGTATTATATGATTTAGATATGAGGTGTCCCCAAAAGATTTCTGCTAATTCAGGAATATTCAGAGTGAAATGATTGGAGTATTGAGAGCTGTAACCTAATTAGTCCATCCTAGTTTAATGGATTGACTGGGTGGCAACCGTAAGCAGGTGGGATGTGGCTAGAGGAAGTAGATCACTGGTGGCACGCCCTGGAAGGGTGCATCTTCACTGTGGCCCCTTTTCCACCTAGCTCTTCTATGATAGGCAGCTTTCTCCACTTGGCTCATCCCCCACAAGTGCTGCCTCACCTTCGGCCCAGAGCAATAGAGTCAGTCATCTATGGACTGAGGCCTCTGAAACTGTGATCCCCAAATAAACGTTTCTTTTTCTAAGTTGTGTTTGTCTGGTATTTTGGTAACAGCAATGAGAAGCTAATTAAAACAGAAATTGTAATGGAGAAGTGGAGCCGTTGCTCTGACTAACTTGCCGTGTGGCTCAGAAGATTTTGGAGTTCATTTGTAGGAGAAATTTTGAAAAGTTTAGAGATGCAAGCTGGAAAAGTTTTAGAATGTTATAAATGGAGCTTAATTGGGGATTCTTCTTTTTTTTTTTAATTGGGGATTCTTCTGGGAGCTCAGAAGATCAGATGCACACTGTGCTCATGAGGTCTCAGAGGAAAATGAAGACAATACTGGGAATTAGACTGGCAGCCACTCATATTCTGAGAAAGAAACTGGATACATTTTACCCTACCCTGAGACTTTGTCTGAGGCTGAATTCATCACACAGAGGAAATTTCAAAGCAGCACAGCATTCAGTTAGTGTCATGGACATTACTGGCAGGTTTTAGCCACGTTAACTGTGAGAATCAGATTCACTGGAACACAATGCTGGTCAGTGGGAGATTCTCAGTGATTCAGAGATTTTGGTGTAGCTAGTGGGAAGGAGGAACTAGTTCAGACCCAGCCAGTCACCAATACAACTGCATTTGGTCCCCAAGTAACACAAGAGCAGGGGAGACACTGATCAATACAGTGTGACCAGTTCTGCCACAAGAGACTGAGTACATGTAGAAATGTTGCATTTGGGCCAAATTTGGGACAACTCCACAGCTTCTCCTCAGTGGAAAGCACAGCAGATCCTCCCACTCCCCCGTGAGGAGGTCAGGCAGTGTTCATCTTGACTATAGAGGGAGGTGAGAAGGAGCCACGTCACCAAAGCAGACTTCTCCACATCCTGCCAAGTCCTAACAGCCTGTCACAGATAGGCTGAGTACAGACAGGAGCTCTGCAGCCCACCTGTGAGGAGGGTCAGCTTCTCTGTGGTGAAGGGAAAAGCAGATTTTCCTGCCTGCCCAGGAGGAGGTGAGGCAGTAGCCATCTTGATCACAGAGGGAGGTAACAAGGAGTTGGGACTCCCAAACATATTTCTCCACCCTCCTGTCAGGATTTTGCCAACGTTCAGAGGTTGAACCCACAAGAGCAACTCTGGGACTAGCCCAGACATCAACTAGCTCAGAGGGATTCAGGTCAGAGAAGCATGGGGGACCCAAACTCACCCCAGTCCCACTCACTGAAACAGGGAGCCCACATGACTGCCTTAGGTGGTTCCATAGCATGCAAGAGAGCACAGGGTCTAGGGCCAGGAGGTCTGGAAAAACTGTGTATATATCCAGCAGAGGGAGTGCTGCTCTGCACTACCCCCTATGCCTGGAATCTGGAAGCCCTTTGGAGTTACAGTTCCCACAGTGGTGGCCAGCAGGGGACAGCCCCTCAGAGTGTGAATCAACCTGAATTCTTTGGGGCAGTAGCAGCCCAGAAAACCCCCAGAAGGCACTGGATATCATAAAGATCAAAAATAGTTCACAAGTTAGGGAACCTGCTGTGGAACTCAATTATCCTGACAGAACCCAACCCAAGTAAGGGAGAGGAGAAAACCCTCCAACCCTTCATCAAGATCCCACAGGAGAACAACCAGAGAGGAGTCTTGGGACCCACTGCCCAGCACCAACCCATACTTCACATTCAGAAAAAAATAGCAGAAGAAACAATGCAATCCACAAAGGCTCTCACGCAAAATAAGATGAAAAAGAATTTACGTCAATTCAAGATCCAATTCAAAAAATTATCTAAAAATGAGGAAGCAGGCTACAAAAATTTTGCCTCAAATCCACAAAAGCAGACTCCAACAATGGAGTCCACAAATAGGGAGCAGGAAGAAAACCTAGAAAAAATAATCAATGATTTGATTACTAAAACAATCAAAGACCTAAAAAAAGATCTAAAGAAGGAAATAAGAGAACAAAACATAGGAGATGAGAAACTTCTTCAACAAAGAAATGAATACACTGAAAAGAGAAGTTTTAGATTTGAAATCCTCAGTCAGCCAAATCAAAGGCTCAATTGAATAATTTAATAACATTAATTTCTGTAGAAATTAAAACTTAAGCCCGAGGATAGTTGAGTAAACTTGAGTGTGTGGATGACAAAAAAGAAAAAACAACTCAGAGCATGGACAGAATTTTTTAAATGTCTGGGATGAAACCAGAAGAAACAATCTAATACAAGAAGAAATTAAAATGCAAACAAATGGCATAAAAAAACATAATCAATGAAATAGTTAAAGAAAAAATTCCTATATTAAAATAGAGTCAGATATGCACATCCAAGAAGTGTATAGGACACCCAATAGGCCTAGTCAAATGAGAAACTCACTGAGACATATCATATTCAAAATGTACAACAAGGAAATCAAGCAATTATTAAAAGCTGCAAGAAAGAAACACCAGATCACATTCAGAGGCAAGCCAATAAGGATCACCTTTGACGTTTCAGCTTGGGCCCTAGGAGCAAGAAGATCCTGTAAGCAGATATTTCAATGTCTGAATGACCACAACATATAGCTGAGAATACTATACCCAGCAAAACTCAGCTTTAAAATTAACAGGAAATAAGAACATTTCACAATAAGATCAAATTTGCAGCATTCAGGAACAGAAAACCAGCATTACAAAGAATTCTCAAAGATAAACTCCAGATAGAGGAACAAGCAAACAATCTTCAAATCACACAAACAGAGGAAATTAAATAAAAGCACACACTATCAAAACACAACCAAGACAGCACAGAACTCACTAATAAAACACGGTGACTATGGACCACAACCACATAACTACACTAATAATGAATGTGCATGGTCCCAAAATGCCAATCAAAAGACACAGATTAGCAAATTGGATCAAAAAAATAAAATCCAATAATATGCTGCTTACAGGAGACCCATTTTACAGCCAATGACATCCACAGATCGAGAGTGAAAGAATAGAAATAAATCCTGCAAGCTTACAGTCCAAGAAAGCAAGCAAACAATGTTGCAACTCGTATATCCAACAAAGTAGATTTCAAACATAAACTAATCAGAAGAGATAAAGAAGGCCACTACTTCCTAGTAAAGTGAACAATACATCAGGAAGTTATAACCATAGAAAATCTCTATGCTCCAAACACCAATGTTCCCAAGTATATACCCAAAAAAAAAAAAAAAAACTTCTTCACATGAAACCACTTATGGACCCCAATACAATAATACTTGAAGACGTTAATACTCCTCTATCACCAAGGGACATATCAGCAAAGCAAAAAAAAAAAAACAATAAAGAGATCTCCAGCCTAAACAACTCCATAAATCAAATGAACTTAACAGACATCTATAAGATTCCGCCCCTCATTGACTGATTTTACCTTCTTCTTAGAAGCTCATGGATCCTTCTCCAAAATCGATCATATTCTAGTTCACAAAGGAAATCTCAGCAAATATAAAAAAGTAGATATTATCCCATATATCCTATCAGACAATGATGCCATCACTCCAGCAATTAACAGCAAATTATCATAACAGAAAACACACATATACACAGAGATTGAATAATACCCTATTAAATGAAGAATGGACCCAAAAAGACATGAAGGCAGAAATCAAGAAATTCTTGGATGCAAATGAGAAAGAAGACACAACAAATCAAAACCTCTGGAACAGCATGAAAGCATTCTTAAGGGGAAAATTTATAGCACTGAGCACCTACATTAAAAACAGGAGAGATCATGAATAAATAAGCTTATGCTCTACCTCACATCCCTACAAAAAGAAGAACAATCTAACTCCAAACCCAGCTGAAGGCAGGAAATAATCAAGACCAAAGATGAAATCAACAAAATCAAGAATAAAAAATAAATAAATAAAAAGAATCAATGAATCAATGAAACAAAGGGCTGGTTCTTCAAGAAACTAAATAAAACTGACAGACCCCTTAGCCAATCTCACTAAAAAAAAAGAAGAAGAAGAAGAAGAAGAAGAAGAAGAAGAAGAAGAAGAAGAAGAAGAAGAAGAAGAAATAATAAAGCAAATAACAAAATCACCAATGAAAAGGGAGTGATCAACATTGACCATACAGAAATCCAATGGATTATCCAAATTAACACAGGATGATATTGAAATCCTAAACACCCCCAACAACAGGCAGTAAAATCCACACAGCAATTAAAAGCCTTCCAAAGAAGAAAAACCCAGGACCTGATGGATTCCCAGCTGAATTTTACCACACACATAATGAAGAATTAACATTTTCCTTATTAAGCCATACCAAGAAATTGAAAAGGAGGGAATTCTCCCGAATACTTTTTATGAGACAACCATAACTCTGATACCAAAACCCAACAAAGACTCATTCAAAAAAGAAAACTACAGACCAATATTCCTGATAATATCAAGGCAAAAATCCTTAATAAAGTTCTAGTAATCCACATTCAAAAATACATCAAGAATTCAATGCATCACTATCAAGTGGCTCCATTCCAGGGAGGAAAGGCTGGTTCAACATATGCAAACCAAGAACTGTGATTCATCACTTAAATAAAATTAATGGCAAAAACCATACGATCACCTCAATTGATGCAGAAAAAGCCTTTGATAAAATCTAGCCCCCATTTATGCTCAAAACTCTGGAGAAGATAGGGATCAAAGGAACTTATCTTAACTTTGTAAAGGCCATATATGACAAACCCTCAGCTAGTACAATACTAAACAGAGAAAAGCTGAAAACATTTCCACAGCTTGGGAACAAGGCAAGGCTGTCTGCTCTCACCAGTTTTTCAATATAGTCCTTGAGACCCTAGCCAGAGCTATCAGGCAAGAGAAGGAAACCAAAGGGATAAGAATAGGAAGAGGCTGGAACAATGGCACAGCAGTTATGGCACTTGCCTGACATGTGAGATTATGGATTTGAACCCCAGCTCCACGTACACAATGAAGTGTTAGAGCAATGAAAGCCACACAAAAAACTAAATAATATTGCTTCTCTCTTTCTTGCTCTCTCTGTCTCTGTCTCTCTCTTTTAAAAAAACAAAAAGAAAAAGGAAAGAAAGAAAGAATAGATAGAGAGGAAGTCAAACTATGATATAGGATATGATCCTATATCTGGATGACTCAAAACTCCACCAGAAAACTGCTTGAGCTTATAAACAGATTTAGCAAACTGGCAGGCTACAAGATCAACACCCATAATCAACAGATTTCCTATATGCTAACAATAATAGAGCAGAAGAAGAAATCAGGAAATTGGTCCCATTCACAATAGCCTCAAAAAGAGTAAAAACAAGGGAAATAAAAAGACCTCTGCAAAGAAAATTATCAAACCTTGAAGACAGAAATTGAAGAAGACCTGAGAAGATGGCAAGATGTTCCGTGTTCTTGGTTAGGAAGAATTAATATAATTAAAATGGCCATTCTGCCAAAAGCACTATGCGGATTCAATGCAATCCCCATTAAGATACCAATGTCCTTTTTTTACAGATAGAAAGGCAATTCTCAAATTCATTTGGAATAACAAGAAACCCAGAATAGCCAAAGCATTACTAAACAAGAAAGACAAAATGTGTGGTTTCACATTACCAGATCTAAAACTATACTACAGAACTGTAGTAACACAAACAGCACAGTACTGGTATCAAAACAGGAATGAAAACCAGTGGAATAGAAGACTCTGAGACAAACCCACAAATCTTTAAGCATCTGATCTTTGACAAAGAGAGTCAAAATATAACATGGAGGGAAGGCAGCCTATTCAACAAATGGTGCTGGACAAATTGGACAGCCACTTGCAGGAAGTTGAAATTACATCATATCTCTTACCTCGCACAAAAATCAAATCAAAATAGATCAAACAATTAGGAATAAAACCAGCTACCATACAACCGCTAAAAGAAAAATTAGGAGCAACACCCCAGCATATAGGAGTTGGCAACAACTTTCTCAACAAGGCTCCCAAAGTGAAAGAATTAAAGTCATGAATTAATGAGTGGGATGCCATTAAGTTAAAAAAAACTTTTGCTCAGCCAAGGAATTGGTCAAACTGTCAAGAGAGAACCTACAGAATAGGAGATAATCATGACCTGTGAGTCCTCCAACAGGGGACTAATATCCAAAATTTATAAAGAACTCAAAAAACTTAATATCAAAATACAAATTATCCAATCAATAAAGGGACCAAAGAGCTAAACAGAAACTTCTTAACAGAGGACATTGAGCAAACTAATGAACACATGAGAAAGTGTTCTGAATCACTAGTAATCAGAGAAATGCAAATCAAAACTACATTCAGATTTCACCTCACTCCAGTTAGACTGGCAAAGATGAAGAAAACAAACAGTAACAGATGCTGGAGGGGTTGTGGGGAGACAGGAACACTAGCACACTGTTGGTGGAACTGCAGACTGGTCCAGCCGCTCTAGAAAGCAGTGTGGAGAATCCTCAAAAAGTTAGGGATGGGTCCACCACACAACCCAACTATCCCTCTTCTGGGTATTTTCCCAGAGGAGTTAGAATCAGCACATTACAGTGACACAGCAAAATTGATGTTCATAGCAGCTCAATTTAAAATAGTTAAATTATGGAATCAACCTAGATGCCCCTCACTGGATGAATGGATCCAAAAGCTGTGAGATATATATATATACACATACACATATGCACTATGGAGTTATACTCAGTTATTAGAAACGACGTTATTATGGCCCATGAAGGTAAATGGATGGCAATGGAAGAAATCATGCTGAGCGAAATCAGCCAAACCCAGAGACACAATATATATATATATTTGACCATTAAAAAAAGATTATATATATATATATATTTGACCATTAAAAAAAGATTATATATATATATATAATCTTTTTTAAAAAAAAAATGCAACACACCGTTTAAGCCCCCCTCCCCAAGAAGCCAAATAATACTTATGCAATCATTTAATTTTGGAAAATTCACAATCATATAGATAGATGATAGATAAATAGATGATACAGACATATATATATCTCAAGGATTTGCAAGGCCACAGCCATCACATGCTCAAGGGAGTAAAAGGGAAAATTTCCTTTGAGAAGAGTTCATGGGGGTTTCCTGCTTGCACAGAGGGGCCTAAGAAGATGTTTCCTCATTAATGCTTTGTTTTGTTAGTAGTACTGGGAATTGAACCCAGAGTCATTTTACCACTTAGCTAAATCCCCAGTTGTTTTCATTGTTTTATTTTGAGATTGGGCCTTGCTAATTTGCTGAGGGTCTCTCATTAAATTGCCAAGAATTTGTGATGCTCCTGTCTCAGCCTCCCCAGTCGCTGGAATTAGAAGTGTGCACCACCATACTGTTTCACCATTTTGAGCCATGCAGGTACTCAGAAGCCACTCACTGCAGCCATGATTCCAGGCCCAAGTGTTACACAAGCTGGCAACAGATCCTGGAGTTGTGTATGTGGTGCTACTCTGCAGGAATGCAGGACGCTGGAGTTACTTAACGAGGCTTCTGCTGAGATTTCAAAGGAAGTCTTGGGAGGCCAGGCAAAGTGTAAGAGGGTCAGAGTCCCTGCAGATTGCCCCTGAGTGGCCAATGCAAGAGGCTGCGAAGATAAAGCTGAGGTTGGAGTGCAGATCCCAGGAATGAAGAGGTGCCAGTAATGTGGACTGTCCGCCAAGAAAAACCGCTGGCTGCAGAGAGCTAGGCTAAAGGAAATGCCACTTGTGCTCACGGCAAAAGGGGTGGGGCTGCTCAAGCCCTTTGAAAATACCATCACACCGTCAAGAGTCCTAGTGTGCACGGAGCTCCAGGACCTGTTTGCCTGCCTGGGTTTCGGTCATGTTTTGGTCCCATCTCTTCCTTCTCTGTCCCTGTTCCTCCCTTTTGGAACAGGAGTGTTCTGTCTGTGCCACTGTATGTGGAAAATATGTAACTTGCATTTTGATTTTTATAGGATGCACAGCCAAGAGTTTGCCTTGAATCTCAGAGGAGACTTTGGGCTTGAGTGATGCTGAGACTGCTAAGACTATGGGTCTCTTGCAGTTGAACTAAATGCATTTTTCAACATGAGATGCACATGAGTTTTGAGGGGTGAGGGATGGAACATTATGGTTTGGATATGAGGTGTCCCCCAAAATATCCTGTTGATGGAGGAATATTCAGAGGCAAAACGATTGGATTATGAGAGCTGCGACCTAATCGGTCCATCCTAGTGTGAATGGACTGACTGGGTGGCAACTGCAGGCAGGTGGGGCGTGGCTGGAGGATGTGGGTCATGGGGGGTGTGCCCTGGAAGAGTGCATCTTCCCTGAGGCCCCTTCCTCACCCTGCTTGCTCTCTGCTTTGTGACTCTGCCATGAGCTGAGCAAATTCCCCCTGCCGGGACCCTTCCCCATGTTGTGCTGCCTCAGCTTGGGCCCAGAGCAATGGAGTCAGCCGTCTATTGCCTGAGACCTCTGAAACTGAGCCCCAAATAAACTATCCTTCCTCTAAGTTGTTCTTGTCAGATATTTTGGTCGCAGCAATGAAAACTTAATTAAAACCTGCATGCAGCATGCTGCCGCAGTGTGTGGTATGATGAGGAAGAGGAGCCAGGGTGACCAGTGAGGGTGGGGAGGTGAGTACTGCTACCAATGTCACCTGACCCAGTGAGACACAAGAACAGAAACCTGCTCCCTGCTCAAGCCGCTTTCATTTTGTTTTAAATTAAAAATGCATTTGTTAGTCTATTTCATTTGATCTGTACTGGCTCTTGGCAGAGGTCCCACACTGAAACAATCACTTTTAAAAGTTCTAAATAAAACAATTGCTTAGTGGCAGGAAGCCACCTCCTTGGTGCGTGCTCCACCCACACGCTGATGGAAGTACCAGAGGCCACGGGAGTCAGCCCAGCTGGGCCGCGGACGCCGGAGGCAGAGCGGGTGGGCAGCCCAGCTTGGCTCTCCAGATCCAGGCCCTTCTGGAAAGGCCCTTCCGGTGTGTTTCCAACAGGCGGACACATTTGATTCCAAGAACCAGCATCTCGCCTGGCAGTCAGATGCCTTTCTATGAGTGATGTCACCCTCCTTGGCAGGCATGGAGAGGGAGAGCCTGCCCCCTGAGGACTCCTTGCGTGGTTGAAAGTGAGGTGCGCAGTGCGGACAGGGCCTGTGGAGGCAGAGGAGGGGGCAGCGTGGTACTGGAACCCTCAAGGGTCCTGCGCACGTTCACAACCTGGCAGTCTCTAAGCCCCAAATGACCGTGACCTCCACTGGGGCATGGAGCTCCATAATTGCAGGGGCAGGAGGGCACCAGAGGTGGCTCTTCCCTTTTGCCAGCTCCTGGGCACTTCTGTTTCCCCGAGTGGTAAAAACACACAGACCGGGGTGCATGACCTCCCCGACCCTCAGCTCCCGACTCCCCATCATCTTTGAACTACTTTCTCTTCCGAAAGGCAGGCGAAGATTTCTCTAAATTTCTCTAAATCTCCCTTGTCTGACTAAGGGGGGGCTCCTTCACAGAAGGAGGGCTGGTGCAGGGAATCTCATCAAATATCCAGGAAAGATTAACCACTAACCAACAGGGTGAAGAAGACTGCACCACACCCAGCCCAGGTCACCCAGGAGACTTTGCATAACAAACACCCTCTTTTCAGGGGCCAGCGCCACCCCCTCACCTTCCCGTTACTTGTGGGACTGTGCAGAACCGAGAGAAACTTTGTCCTAAAGCACTGCCTGCTCTAGGGGCCCAGCCTTCCTCCTCAAAATCATTAACTCTCGGGGCTGGGGATGTAGCTCAGTGGCAGAGCCTTTGCCTAGCATGCGCAAGGCCCCGAGTTCGATCCTCAGCCCTAAAAAAACTATAAAAAGAAAAGAAAAATCATTAATTCTCCTTCTAAAATTGTCTACAGCCCCATCTCCATTTCCCTCTCCCCTGTGAAGTTAAGCGTAACCACTTGACCCTTAGAGTCATCTCCGCAAGGTACCCCTGCAGCTCCATGAGCTACGGCCGAAGGTCTGCCAGCCACACGAGGGGGGGGAGCAGCCTGGAGAGGGAAGGGAATGAGTTCCACTGTAATGAAGCCTCCATTGATAGCCATCAAGAGGGGAAGAGGAGGGTGGGACCACGTCAGGAAAGGCCTGGGAGGTCCCAGGAAGGTGCTCAGACTTGCTCCTGAAGGTCTGGAGACTGAGCAGGGCTCCACATCATGCTCCTGACTCTGGCTCAGAGACACCTGGGTCCCTACTATCCCCATACCACTCTCTACCTTCAGAGAAACATTGCACCTCCTCCGGTGACCCGCTGGGTGACCCTGCCCAGGTGCTTAAACTCTCGGAGTCGTAATTTTCTTATCTGTAAGGCAGAATAATAACAGCTCCTGCTCCCCAGAGTTACGTGTTAAAGATCTGAGTACCAAATGCCCATACTGTGCTGGGCCCAGACCTTGGCAGTGCGGTGCTGCAGTCCCTGGGGACACCACGTACTGCAACGTCTGCATTTCCCAGCAGGATCTGCCACTGTCCGGCATTCCTTTTATTAATATTATTCACCCCAGCATCAGCTCCAAGACACGAAGCCCACACTCACCACCTCACCCTTCAGCACTCAAGGAGGGACCTGGGATGTGCACCAACACCATCCTCTAGACAAGCGACAGGGTGTGCAAGGGAAGGCTCAAGACAGGCCAGCTCCCTAGCGGGCAGCGGATGAGCTTCCCAGGTGCTGGTGGCATGGGTCACATGAGCTGGTTCCCACCTGGAGGGGAGAAGCAGGATGGCGTGGTGAGCGGGATCTGGACTTGCCCAGGTAGCCGAGGCCAGGCACACCCAGAACGACCAGGTCCAAGCGGCCGAGTGACACCAGTCCCCTTTAAAGCTCCTCTGTCTGTCTGCGTCTTACATTCCTCCACCCAGGGCTCCAGGCAGCCTGACCAGAGATTGGTGACGGCAGGATGGACAGGAGGAACAGCTATGGCATCACCCTCAGAGGGAGGGCAGCTTTCACAGTAGCCTTGAACCCGGAGGGTCCACTCACCAGATACGTCCCCTGCTGAGATCAGAGAAGGCTGGCCACATCTAGTGGCTCCTTTGCAGGTCAACCAAAGTCTCGGTCCTGTCTCACATGCTAGACAGTGGTGATGCACGCCACCAGGCCTGAGCATTCAGACGGGGAGACTGAGTCACGAAGGAGAGCCCTGTGCAGAGCCACGGGCCTCAACCCCACTCAGCGGGGCCTGGAAGGACGGTGGGGGGACGCTTGCTTGCCAGGGCCCTCTCCCAGCCAGCACACCTAGGGAAGTATCTGGCAGGCTTGGATGGGGACAGGTGAGCAGTGCATGTGTGTTCCTGAAGCCCGGCCACTGTCACCATGACAGTTCTATCGTTTGCAGCTTGGCAAAAGCTTGGGAGCTCAGGACTGGGGCTGAGGGGCTGAAACCAAAGCACCCTTCCTGAACAGAAGGGGCTTCCCAGGAGACAGAGGGGGCAGCTGTTGGCCCCCATCCAGCAGGCTATCAAAGGGACATCAGAGGGGCCAGGAAGAACCAAAACCAAGCAGGGGGTGATTCTGCTTCCCCATGGTCACCTCCACAGGAGGGGGGCACCCAGGAGGGGCAAGATGGTCCTCAGGTTTACTTGGGACCAGGAGCTGTGGTTTTAGGTGGTGATGGCGTGGCACCATGCAGAGGCCACAGGCTCAGAGCTTGTGGGCACCAGTCATGGCTGTCACCAGCTGCGTAGCTGGGGCAAGGGGCCTCATTTGTGAATGTCAACGTCTTCACCCACCTTAGGACCACAGAGAAAAAAGCTAAGAACTGTTCCATGCTCAGGATGGGGTCTGACACCCAGAAAACACTTGATGGGTGTTGGCTAACGTGTCACTGAAGACCAGAACCACAGCAGCCAGCAACGAGGATGACTACCTGGGTGTATCTCATGCTCATGTGCGGTAGCAGCTCCAGGACAGTAATTATCACTATTACCACTGTTCCTCCTGACCACTGTCATCTCTCTCACGCCTCATTTTACACAGGGGGGAACTGAGGCTCAAAGCCACTAATTAACATAGCACTAATGTTTGCTGAGTACATACTATGTGCACCGCATATTAATTTATTTCATCGCCCAAGAGCTGAAGGAAAGAGGTACTATTATATCCACATTTTACAGATGGGAAACAAGCCCAGAGATGTTAAGCAACTTGCTTAAGGCCACGCAGCTGATAATATACAGACCCTGGATCTACACCCAAGTCCATCTGCTCCCAAAGCTGCATTCTTCCAACTCTGTCTCCCAGCTTTTGAGGCTAACTCATGTTGCTAGAACCTCATCAGAGTGCAAAGTAAGCAGAAGCAACTGTCCTGAGAGGTCCTATGACAGCCTTTGAGCACGTGTGTGGGGCGGGGGGGTTGCTAGGACAAGCAGCCCCCACAGGACACAGGGTCCCCAGGTCAGTGCAGCCATGTAACCCAACATGGAAGGGCCAGTCACGTGCTAAGCTGCCCTTTCTGTGGCCCTGCATGTGACCCTAGAACAGCCAGGGCTCTGACCCCCAGAGCAATGGATGTAGCTGTGTTCAGAGGACTCAGCTGGGGTCACCAGGCAGGTTCCTCCTGCAGAACCATCTGTGATCCCCCAGATGCCTGAAAGGCTGAAGACAGATAGGCACAGGCCAGGGCTGGCTCTGACCTTAATGTCACCCAGGGCACATGGGCAGCACCAGAGCCCAGGGACCCCCAGAGGGCCAACATGTTTGAGGACAAACCCACAAGCCACTGGCCATTCTGGTCATCACCTTTAAGGGAGAAGGAAGGAGGAAATGTAAAACAATTTGAAGAGAAAGGACTCCCTGGCCCCTTCCCGACTCTACAACGTCACCCAAGCAGAGACCAACAGGGCCTGGGCTGCCACGGCCCTAGCGCCCAGCACCTCTACTCACTGAGCTCTGCCTGCAGGAGGCTCCAGCACTCAGGCCTTCGGCCTAACACGCTCTCCCTGAGAACCCTGGGCCTCAGGTGTCTCGTGGAGGAAGGATGAAGCTCAGCCTGGGGCCTGGAGCTCCTCCAGTCCAAAGGCCTCCTGACTGCAAGGACCACGCAGCCTTCCACCTGCCCTTGTTGGTGTGAACAACCTACCCTCTGGTGAGTGCTCGCACAGGAAACAGGCC
Source organism: Aplodontia rufa (assembly GCA_004027875.1). Classification (NCBI taxonomy): domain Eukaryota; kingdom Metazoa; phylum Chordata; class Mammalia; order Rodentia; family Aplodontiidae; genus Aplodontia; species Aplodontia rufa. The sequence continues at coordinate 56,048 of PVKS010004194.1, read as the reverse complement.
TATGCAACTTCCGAGCCAAAGTCCAGCAACAGCCTTCGTGGGCCCATCTTCCCATGCTCCCGGAAAGCTTTCCAGGAAGCAAAGGTGCCCTCCAGTTGCTCCAGGCTGCACCTGCTGCCGCACGCTGAGGCGGCCCTACTCCACACTCTGAAGCTTGAGCTCGGGTTCTTATTCAGACCCAGGACATGGGGTGAGCTATGGCACTGTACAGTCTGGGGAACTTGAATGGGCCAGGCCTAGGGTTGTCCTGGTCTCCTGAATGGTCTGCCTTCCAGGAAGAGACCTGGCTCCTGGGCTGAAGCTGGGGGAGGGAGCTGTCCTGCGTCTGTCCTGCTCTGTCCAGCCCTCCTCACTTGGCCTGGTGCTGGGCACACAGCAGAGGCCCAGAAAATCTTTGTTGACTGATTGCATGGTCTATGAGGTCAGCAGACCGTCTTAGTCTGAAGAGCTCCAGATGTAAGCAGAACTGTGCTCTAGTCCTAGCTCATAAAGCCGGGTGGCCAAGCAGGGTTGTATAACACTGGCAAATCCCATAAGATGGTTCTGAAGTAACCGTAAGACCGAGAGCTCAACCCGGGTGGACAGTGTGCTTTAATGAGGAGCCACTGACATCACAATCGTTTCGGAAAGACTGCCACCAGCTGTTAAAAGAAGCACACCAGAAAGCAACATATGAAGAAGAATTTTAATAGCTCAAACGCAAAGTCATCGTGCTTCAGGTTCCGAAGAGAATCCTGGAAGAGGCCCTTCGGCCTTCTCGGAAGCCAGCGTCCACCCACCCGGGGTCTCCGAGCATCCACCTCCTCGGGGTGCTGACTCGCTGGAAAGCACAAACATGCCCAGGACTGCTGTGGCTTCCGTGGGGCCTTCCCCTCATCTACACATGTGCCAACTGCATTAGGTGGACTGAGGACAACTTGGTTAAGGAGGAGACAAGTGTCCACTGCCTAAGCAGGAAGAGCCCCTGCTGGCAAGATAAAGCACGCTGGGTACATAGGGCACGGAAGGGCGGAGCTTCTGCCTGAGGGTCTGCGACATTACATTTGTTTTGCCTGAAAACTATCGAGAAGGATTCTGTTGGCTGGGGCATTTCCACTGCACAAGCAAAATGGCGGCCAAAAGTCCTGGGTGTGCCCTGCCACCAGCCCAGAGTCCTCCTGCAAGGTCCACGGGAGACTCAGAGGGAAACATGAAGCCCAGCTCATGCCTCTGCCTAGGGGTCGATTTCTTCGGGGATCACTGTAATCATGATGTCTTCGTTGCCCCTGCGGACAACCATGTTCAGGGTGCGTTCTTTTTTAATGACGTCGCTGACGTCATTGGCGGAGACCACCGACTGTCCGTTGATGCTGATTATGACATCGTTTTCCTTGAGACCGCCACTGTAACACAAAGGGGAAGAATGGTCACGTTTCCATTCCTCCTGGTCTAACTTTACAGCGACAGAGCAGCAGCTCAGAACTAAATGCCAAGGGCCAACAGGTGTGGGGTCGAATCTGCTTCTGAGATTTCTGCAAAGTGCCAATCACTGCGGACATTTCTATGGATCTTGTGTGACCTTATAACGAGGGTGTGCTGGGCACTGACTGTCATATACGGTGACTAGGGCCAAACTGCTTGTAATATGCACTGCAACCCAGAGAACAACTCCTCCAGCAGTGGGCAAAGTCCTCCCTGAGGAGATACCTCTGCTACGCACTACAGCTGTGACTTCAGCTTTTACATGTGACAGTGTCACTATGTCATGGTCCTTCACAGTCTGGTGCAGAGTTCTGCAAACCTTTCCCATAAAAGTCCAGACAGGGAATCGTTGGGGCTTGCAGGACATACCCTCTCCGTCCCAGCTGCTCAACTCTGCCGCAGCAACCCCAAAACCACCACAGCCAATCCGCAGTCTAATGGGCTGTATTCCAACAAAACACACTTCGTGCATGTTCACGTGTCACCAAGCTCTGGTGTTACTTTGGAACATTTTCAGCTATGTAAAAATGGAAAAGCTGTTCTCAGCCCCAGGTTCACCCAAAAGCAGGCGGTGGGCCAGCTCTGCCTTGGGGCCTTCTCTGGGTCTGCGCTGCCCTCTGGATGCCATGTCAGAGCAGGTAACGAGCCTCGACTGCTGACTGGGCCCCTCCTTTCGTGTTATTCTGATGTCACTGGGGTTAATCTTCCAGAGGTGTTGACATGTGCGGCCTGACGGGTCTTTGGGGTTTGGGGACACTGCTCCGTGAACCCTCTCTCCCCAGCAAGGCTTCCCAGCTCCTGAAGAGTCTGCTCTTGCTCTCCCCAACGGGATGAGCCCTCAGGAAACAAGAACCTTAAAAGACAGGAAATGCCCTTCTGGGAGTGATAGACCTGGCTGGCCTCGACCTCCTTCAGAAGGGTGGGCACGGTCACCGGAGCCAATAGGAAAAGCACACCGCGCCCAAGGCCCTCAGCTGTGACTGACAGGAAAGGCACTCACGCTTCTGCCGGGGTGTCAGGAATGACCTCGATGATGTAGGCCCCCGAGAGCACGTCAGGGAAGTCCCGGTGGTGATCCTTCAGCTCTTTGGCTTTGCTGCTCCGGAGAGAAAGACTCCTGTTAACGTTCAGTGCCAACAACCCGTCCTCGGCAGAACTCGCCTGCACCCGTTTCTCCTCTCGTCCCAGAGTCCAACGTAAAATTCAAGAGTTCCAGTTCTACCTTAAAACTGCCTGCCTCCTGGAGTCAAAAGCTTACCGCGTAAGAGTAGGGAAGTACTTTAACTATTATCATTACTATTATTTATCAGTTATTAGCAGCTAACACGGAAGGAGCAGTACAGTCTAATGGTTGGCGGGCGACAGCTCTAGCTCTGCTACTGACTGGCTGTGTTACCTTGGGTGACTGCTGAACCTCTCTGTGCCTTTGCTTCCTGAGTTATAAAATGGGGTTAGTAACAGTATTCTAGGACATGGGTTGTTACAAGGCTCAGATGAGGCTGGCTAGGTAAGGTACCCAGCCAAGTACCGGGCAGCGTAAGCATGTAACAGTCACTGTGACACTTGCCACTGCTCACGGAGCCACGCTGGCTGCACAGAGCACACGTGCAGTTATATTCGTGAGTGAGCACTCGGGGTTGTGGCTGGGATGCACTGGACTTGGGAAGCCAGACCTCACAGTCCACACTCTTTCCTACACCCCCTCCTCTCCTGGTTCTAACGATAAATAACTGGGTGATTTTAATCTTGGAAAACCATCCCATCTTCCAGAATGCTAAGGGAGGTGCCGCCATTAAAACATGCATCAAGCTTGCCAGCACTGCAGTGATTAGCGAACGACCCGCAATGCGTCCCTGCATACGTTCTGCTCCTCGCCTGCGTGGCCCTCAGCAGCTCCCGCCAGGCCGGCTGCGTGGGTTTCACCACTCCTGAGCTCACCCCCTCTCCCATCCAGGTTCCCCCTCAGCACGTCATGCCCTGGCAGCCACTTTCAGCAGCTCGGGAAAACAAGCCCATCAGTCATCCAACCCTGCGGGGCCTGCCCTGGCATTCCTACAGCCTCAGCCCACGGCCGCAAGGCCAAGGAGAGGCAGGTGCTCCGGGCTGGGCGGCGCTTGGGGAACTCCCGGAATGCGGGTTTCAACAGAACAAGTGGCAGAAGGGAGGCGGGAGAGAGCTAGAGCAGAGCGGGCCAGCCCTCCGCTGTTCAGGCCTGCCTTCCAGGAGGAGGGCAGAATCCTCCAGATGGTCAGAAGAAGAAAACAAAGGATGAAACGCAGCAGAGGCCAAGGCCAGCAGCCCCTGCTCCTCCCCAGTGGGATTTAATCTTCAGCAGAAACTGAGATGCCTGAAGGCGGACCCAGTTTCCCTTTCAGTTGTGCCAGCCTTGGGAAATTCGGGTTCCCTTCCATTTAGGGCAGACGCACACGTCCCGCTTACCCACCTGGATGTGAGCGACATCATTCGGATACCAATATACTTCTTCTTGGTGATGGCTTTCCCTGGTGTGACAATAAAGCTTCAGGTCAGCCCAGCTGGTGGGAACACAGGAGCCAGGGGTCTAAAGCTCCAGTTGGCAGCATGAAGTCAGGGCCAGAGTGCGCACAGCTGAGGCTGTGGCCCACTCTCTTCTAGACTCCTGCCTGCTTTGGGACTTCAGAAAAGTCCCTTCATTTCAGTCAGCGCACAAGAACCCAGGACCAGATTCCTGGTTGTCTCACCCTGACTCTGGCCCTCCTCTGGGTAGGCTCTAGTCCCCCTCTCAGCATCAAGAATGGGGCCCTCTTGCTCCACCTCCACTCCACCACCCTGTCCATGCCTGGCACCGCTCCCCTGGGTGACTGCTTCCAACTTTCACCCCACCCGCTGTCTGCTCCTGGCTGGCTGCGGAGGGCCCTTTCCGTGCAAAGCCAGCCATCAGATCATGAACTGCCCTGTTCCCAGTGCAGTAGAGCAGCCCAGGCCCTGCAGGCGGGCCTGCTGTGAGCCTTGCTCCTGCCCCTGGCTGGCCTCCCACACCCGCCCTGTGTAATTGCACACAGCCACTCGAGGGCCAATGCCTGCCGGCTCCCACTCACTTTCCTGACTGCACTGCTCGCCCCCACCCCACAGGCTGGCCCCTTTGCAACTGGTTTGGTTTGGGAGGCCACGCTGTCTCCACCCTCAGCCCTGCCCAGCCCTCCCACGCCATCTGCCCTGCCGCATTTTCCTGGGGCACTTGTTGCTGTGTGATATCAACTTATTTGATTGCTGGCTATCAGCGTCTCCTCTCCCCAGCAAGACATAAACATCACACATACAAGGGCCCCCGTGGAGCTGCCCACACCCAGCCCCCAGCAGAGGATCGACATTCACAGAATGAACGATATCCCTGAATTTCAGCTTCCTCAGCAGCAAAATGGGACTGCTCGCTCATACCTAATGGGTCAAAAGAATCAAGTGATGTAGCAATCATTAAGGTCCTGGGCTCATGCCTGGGACATATTAGATTGAGAACAAGTGAAATCTCCGTGATCATGGGACAAACATCTGTGACCTGACACCAGGGGAGAGCACCGAGCACTCCCTTTCAACTCCGGATAGCAGCCTGCTCACCTGCCACTGTGCCCTACCCCGCATCTGCAAGGGACACTTGAGCCTCGGGACTGAACCTCCAGGGTCCCCAGGCAGTCTGGACCTTGCTTACCTTTGGCCTGCCGGTCATGGGACTCGGTTAGGAACTTCTTGATCTTGTCAGATGGGATTGCAAAGGAGATTCCAGCGGTCACCTTCAGGGTGTTGATTCCAATCACCTCACCATCCTGAAAAATAAGGTGAAACGGCTTACTGACCCCACAAGGGGACACCAGGAGAGCAGAGCATTTGTATGACAGAAACCTTTGAAAGATGTGCCCCACAAATTCAGACAATTAAAATAATAATTAACCAAAAAGAAGACCTTGAGGGAGCCAGCAGGAGGAGGTCCCCGAGTGGCAGAGGGAGAGGCATCAGGACATGAGCCTCACCAGCTTCAGAATCAACACACCCCAGGTTGGAACTCAGGCCACCAAGCTGTGCACAGTTTCAAGATACACGATACACACCATTTGCTCCTTTCAAAGCAAATGATCTCTATTCAGAATCTTCCACTCCTCCCTGCAGCTCCCATTTCTAGTGACCTTGAGGGACTACTGATGTCAGGGGAAACCACCTTAGAGCCTGAGACTGGCGGCCTCCCTGGCAGGACAGTGTGCCTCCACTAACAGAGGCCCGGTGGATGCTGCTGCAGCGGGGGAGGCAGAGGGCAGAGCAGGGGCTCAGCAGCACCTCCTACTTTGCTCTGCGGGGAAGCTGCCAAGAGAACATAATTCACCCCTCACTGGCTTCCTGCAAGTGCCGAGATTTCAGGCCCAACCCTGAGGGCCTTGCTAAAGATGGCCTCGATTCATCACCTGAGCGGCCCTCCAGCTCCAACTTTGATTTGAGGCTTTGGTTTTCCTGTATTTAAGTAGAGAGTGCAGGCAGCTGCTCTTCATTCCTGCGGGTCTTCAGGAAGGGCTCCTGGCCTGGGAAAGCGTGTGGCTGAGCCAGGTCAGCTTGTCCCTGCTTTGCTCCCCTGGGGACTGGATCTGGAGGAGGGCTTTCTGTGACTGGCAGCTCTGCTGAGACCCTCAGCAGGAAGCTGCTCCTCAATGCCTGGGACTGACCCGGGGCTCCACTGTGTTCACCTGAAGCTCTGAAACACCAGCATGGCCTGGGACCTTCCAGCCCCAGCCTCAACTCCCGCACACCCTGCTCCTTCCAGAAAGTGCGTATGGGGCGAGGTGCAGAGAAGAGTACATACAGAGCTCAAGCTCATGCTCAGAGAGAAATTAAAACAAAACTGCACGAAACAGATGAAAACAACCGGCATGACACGGTACTGAAAGGCCTTACCAGGTTTACCAAGGGGCCTCCTGAGTTTCCATACTGAAATTAAACAGAATCAGAGAGGTTAAGCTTGTGACATAACATGTCCAATCTGTCCTTGCCTGGCAGCTTTCCAAGCGCTGTGTGTAGAGTATGGATATGGTTCTTCCCTGAGATTTGTTCCCATTGACACTATTTTGTTAGTGGGTGGGGGGGAAAGGATCTTAATTTTCAGAACATTCAGGATTTGCCATAGATGGGAACTTGGGGCTCTGAGACCCAGAGGCCCTGACCACACTCTCCACCCCTGGAATAAGGTAGCTGCCCACTTGTTCTAGGATCACAGGGTCCAAATCTGCACAGACCCCTGCCTGCTGCTGGGCTGGAATCCGCATCGTTTGTTCTGGTTCCAGGACTAAATGCAGATTGCAAGAAAATTTGAGAATAAGGCCTGCCAGAGGCGGCGCATGCACAAAGCACACTGTGTTTCTTACTTAGTGGAAAGGCACAGGGAAATTGCTTTCCAGAAACACCAGTCCTACAGGGAGAGAGAGCTGAAGAGCACGTGATGCTCAAGAATCCGTTTCTGAAATACTGCGGAGGGTTCCCAGCCTCGTGAGGGTGCATGAGGGGTGATGAAGACCCAGTGCCCAGGCTGTGGCTGAGGGCAGGGGTAGAGGGCAGAGATCGGACCTCCTCGAGCTGACAGGGCCTTGTGAGTGAGCGTCCCTCTTGCCAGAAAGGGAGGGCCCTCCTCGTTGTGCAGCCCTCCGGCAGATCTAAGGCCCCTTTGTAGAAGTGGCAGGAGTGGCAGGAGTGGCAGGGGTGCTGCCAACCCTTGGTCTCCTCTCCTCTGGATTCTCAGGGAGCCCCTCTGTCATCTGAGGATCCTGACTCAACCCCATCAGCTCACGTTGATGATGGCATCTGTCTGGATGTAGTCCATGTCCGAGTTCCGCAGCCCGAGCTCCTTGCCGCCCCGCTGCGTGGTGCTCACGATCCCCGTGGTGACTGTGTTCTGAAGGGAGAAGGGGCTTCCGATGGCGACCACGAACTCTCCTGGCCGCAGCTCCGAGGAGCGGCCAAGCAGCAGGACAGGCAGCTTCCCCTGCAACCACAGGCGGGTGATTGTTCCCCTTAGATGGATGAACACAGAGAGGCCGTGGGGCCCACCGAGCCCACGGGCAGCTGGGCTCAGGACCTGCTTATCCCACGGCTGAAAGCTGCAGGGGACAGTAACACTGAGACCAGCTACCAAGAGAAAGGTGACTTTTGGGGCCTCATCACATCTTGAGGCTGCCAGCCCATCACTTGCTCTAAAACCTTCAGGCGGAGGGAGACAAAGTGGGTTCAGGGCAAGACTTCTGTTGGAGAGGAGGCCCAGGGAAGGCCCTGAGCCTGCACACACCTCGGGGTGAGCAGCGGGGAGCCTGCCCCCTCTCACAGGCACACTCCCTCAGGTCCTGGGATGGGGTGCTCTGCCACTGGCGTCTTGCAGCTTGTTGGCAGAGCACCTGTGCTAAGATCCAGCAGTGCTTTTGAGACACAGGGATGGCCAGGGGCTGGCGGCATCCAGGACCTGAGGAGTCTTGTCCCAAGAAGGTCCCCAGCACCAGGTGTGCTCCTCAGCCATCCCAGTGCCCAGTGAAGGCTCTGTGAAGTTGAAGCCCTACCCAGCTTTTCAGAACAAGACAGGGCCCAATCAAGCCCCTCCCAGAGTCCTGGGCTCAGGGGCTGGGAAGGGCGCAAGGCCGTTCCATCAGGGAGACCCTCAGGCCCTGCTCCCTGCCTGTCTCACTCAGCCAAGCAACCTCTGAGTCGAGCTCCTTGGGCTTCACTGAGTCTCCAGGTCCAGAAGGCAGAGCTCAGGCCTGGTGCTGAGAGCAACTCAGGAATCCTCAGAGCACACGCCTTGAAAAGGGAAGGAGCCACGGCGCTGGGCAGGGCAGACACCCACGATCACTATGCCCATGTAACAGATATGGACTTAAGTACCCTGAGACAGAGGGGTTCAACCCTGTGACTGCGCCCCCCAACCCGACCCTCCTGTCTACTGTGCAGTGCCGCCCACACCAAGGACGATCCTTCATCATGGAGGACGAAAGGAATGTGGAAGTGGTGCGAGACCTAACCTGGCTTTAGGAGCTGGGGAGGAGGAGGAGGAACGCCCCTCAGCTCAGACACCCAAGACCCAGGAGAGCGCCATCCACCGTCAAGAGCACAGGCGGGACCAAGCTGCCACACCGAGATCCTGCCTGAACGTCAACCACTCGGGCCCTCAGTTTCCTCTTCTGGACAGTGAGAATAACATGGTCTACCAGCTTCACTGTTGTGAAAACCAAGGTCCCCAGGGCAGGCATCAGCATCAGCCAGGTGCTGGCCATTGTTAACTGGGGTCCCTGCAAATTCAATGGGGAAATTCCACCAACTACGCCACATCACCATGCCAGGCACAGCCCCGCCCTGACCATGACCCTTTCCTGTGGGGTCGCCTGAGGCCAGAGCCTGCAGCATTCCCCACGCTCCTCAGCGTCCTTAGCGTCCAACGGCAGGCAGCAAGCTCAGCCTTGTGTGTTTATCTGGGCCCACGCCAGTGGTCTCTGCCAGGAATGACTTCAGCAATCACAGCAGAGTGGGGCAGGAGCAGGGGCTGCTGACGTGCACTTGGCCTCTCTCCAAGCAATGGCCTTGAAAGACAGGCATGGGTGGGAGAGGCTTCTGGGGACAATCTGCCACCCCAAGAGAGGGGCTGCAGGCCAGGAGTCAAGGTGAAACACCAAACGGGGGACTGAGCCACAAACTGGGAACCAGGCAAGAAGGTTCGAGCAGGCCTCACTGGGGAGATCTTAATCAGCATGGAGCTCATGCCCCACCCTGGCCACCCCTCCGTCTCCTGGGAAGGGAGCCAGGAGCAGGCTCCTTGTCTCAGGGCATTAGACAGCAGAGACCTAAAGAAACTCTGCCCATCTCTTCCATTCCTAAATCTGAGCTGGAGCCTAGAGGATGCTGGGAGGAGTCCCGAGGGGAGGCAATGGAGGCCTGCCGACCTGCCAGGACTCACTCCAGGGGATGCCACCTGCTGCCACAACAGGTCCAGAGCATCCCGTGGATAAGCCTGGTTTGAGTGCAGTGGGGACTTGCACACTGGTGCAGCCACACGGGCTTGGGGAAGGTGACACCAGTGAGGGGAGCCCACAAGTCCCTGCAGGAGCCAATCCCCACTCAGACACGCAGGAGGGAGCAGGCCCCACCAGTGGGCTGAAACAGACTGTCACCCTGTTCCAAGGTTTATTCACCTGACACCTCAGAGATACTGGCGAGGACAAGCAGAGAGGACAGCTGGGGCAGGGGTTTCTTGTCTCATAAACCCTGAATTTACGTGGAGGAACTGAACCTGCCAGCACTTTCATGACAGCCTTCCCACAGCCAGTGAGCAGCAGCCGGACCACACAGAGGACCAAGCCCCGGCCCTGGACCCACACTCCCAGCACACAGCTCTAATCCGCACACTTCTAATTATAGGCAGCAACCCCTGCAAGGGAGGGGCCAGAGCTGAGACTCGGGCCAGGCCACATTTACACCCTCCACAAGATCCAGCTGCCTCTGGGGGCCTTTTGGCCCCTGCTCTGCACAGGTGCTGGCTGGTCACACGCCCCTGGCTCTTCAGCCTCCTTCAGATCCAAGTGGGGCTTGTTCTCAGCCGCAGTCCTCGCCGCAGGCCTGTCTGCTCGCAGCTCTCTGCTGGCCAAATTCCTGCTCAGTAACTGAGCTTTCCACTCCATCCCTGTCTAGACGTGTGCTCCATGGGGCACAGGGGAGAAGAAACACACACATGGCCGAAAGGCACAGCCAGGCTCCGGTAGGATTGCACTCTGCCCCTGCTCCGTGGCCCCTGGCTGCCGCTTGCACCGGCCTACATCAAAGCTGTCCCCAGGCTCCTGGCTGGAGACACTCTGTCTACCGCTCTCTTTGAAGCAGCATCAGCCACAGGCCATCTCCAAGATGCCAGCCCCTCTCCTAAGAGCCACTTCACACACCTCCCCATCTCAAGGGGCCTCCAGCACACCTGGAAACAGGGCAGCATCCATCCTCCTCCTGACAGCTGAGGAGGCCTGGGGCAGGGGAGGAAGGAGCACAGTGATGATGGGCAGGAAAATGCAAGTTAGGGACACACAGAAGCCGTGAGGTGGAAAAGCAAAGTTCTCAGGCAAGGGGACCTCGGGCCCCGCCAGCAGGGCCAGCTGCTCGCATGGGCCCGAGTCCTTCTAGGGCACAGAGCATTCAATAGCGAGTCCCTCACACTGCCGATCTGCAGCAGAGACGGGACATCCAGGAGGAAGGTGTGGCCTCACCCACCACTGCTGGACTCCCTGATACTCAGGGGTGTCCTCAGAACCAGAGAGCATCAACTCCTGGCACCCAAGTGGAGAAGCTGCTCAGGGGGCATGGTGGCAGGGGCCCTGAACAGGGACTCCAGATGTTCATGTTACAGAAATTACTAAATAGAGCCACCGGCAGGAAACCAATTGTGCAGTAGATCTGACGCCAAAGCTTGGGAGAACTTGGTGCACGGCAAGATCAAAGAAGGCTCTGACCATCTGTTTAGGTCATAAACACCACCAGAAGCAGGCCCAGCAGCTTCCCCAGGAACCCCACCCACCTGAAGGAACCATCTCTTCAAACACTCAGGGAAGTTGCCTCCGGGCAGGTGCCCTGACAACCAAGGCATCCACCCTCCTGCAGGCTTCTTAACCGACAGGCAGAGGCACAGAGAAGCCACCAGGGCCCTCAGAGTAAGAAGGGACAGAGTCCATCTTCCCTGCCGTGGCCAGCTCAGCCCAGAATCTTCCGAGAGACCCAAGCAATTATCAGTATGGGAAGTGATCTGTGCCTATCAGGGTGTTATCAGCCAGGAGTAAAAAGAAAACCCAGCTCTCCACGGACCAGACAGCCACCCATCCAAGGGCAGGTGGAACCAGAGCTGATGACTTCAAAGCCTCAAGGACATCAAGAGCAAGGCTCCTTCTCTCGCAACCTCAGCCTGTCCTCATGGTCACAGACCACTACCACCACCCAGAGACACAATGAAGCCAGAGGAGCTATGGCTCCTCAAAGAGCAAAGAAATTCCAAAGGTGCAGCTCACTCCTCCTTGTGGGGCGTCGCACCCAGGTGTAAGGCCACCCTGGCAAGGGGCATGAGCTAAATTGGACTCAGCACTCTGCCGGCCAGGACAAAGGCTGCAGGTGGGAGCAGCGAGCAGAGCCCAGCACGGCTCACCAGGAAGCGGTGGCCCTGCGCGGGCCTCCTAGGATGTTTAGAAAGGTCGCTGGCAGGGCTGTGCTCTTCCATGCATGTTTTTTCTTGGGTGGGGGCAGAAGGAAAAATCTGCCGAAGAGGAAACAGTGCTACCACCGTGTCCCTGCTGGGCCACGTGCCCCCGTGGGTCAACATGCAGGTGATCCGAGCAGAGCAGGGGTGTTCTGGACAGGCCGGCTCCCAGTGCACCTGCCCTGTGCTCACCCCGTGCTTCCTCCTGCTTTATCACCATGTAACCTTCACCACAACTGCACCGCAGGACAGACAGGGACAGGTTTTGCCCTGATTCGCTGATGGGCACTGACGTTCGACCCTCCCTGCAGACCCGCACTCCAGCCATTCTCACCAGATGAGGGCACAGGGCTGCCCAGCAAGGAGCTGCTCTGATCCTCAGTCACCCCACAGAGGAGGTGACCAGAGCAGGTGTAACAGAACAGGGCCACAGGGGTGTTAAGAACAGAGACCAGCTCAGTGTGTCCTCATGGTGAAGGTCTGGCCTTGCAGCTTAGCCCATGGTGTCCTCATGGGAGCCCACACCTCTGCAGCCAAGCCTGGCAGGGGAGCAGAGACAGGCCCGTGCCACCACCTTGGCTTTGAGGGCTCCACGTGTGTCAGGTTCCACAACTGAGCAGCGGATGGCGCCTGCCAGAATTCTCCTGGACAGAAGAGCTGGGCCTATGCTAAGAGGTGCGCTGACAGCTCTCCTTAGACTCCCTGTCTCACATCAACCAGGGTGCGCAGAAGTGAAGACGCAGATAAAACCTGCAAGTGCGTGCACACAAGCCCCTAAGGCGCCACTGTCCCAGGCAGCAGGGCATCTGGGTTTGGTCTGGGTCCTGTATTAACTCACTCTGTGCCCACCTGGTTGACTTCTCTGAGTTGAGCGTTACTTCCTCTTAAATAAGGAAGCTGAGTCTGCTGAGTGCCAATGGACATCTCAGCCCTGACAATCACAGTTCTTTCTAGAAGGCTTAGTTGCTTCCAAAAATTCTATTAGTAGAAAACAGATAAATGGGTTAAATGGGAAAAGCACCAGGAGCCTCAGTACATCTCTGCATATAACTTCCAACAGGGTCAGACGATTCTGCAAACTTCTACAGCAACAAGAGGAAAGGAAATCCCTGGAATCCTCCAGGTGGTGGCTTGGTTGACTGTCCTCCCTGGAGGAGCACAAGCAGCCAGGACCCATCACTCATTCAGCTGCTGCCCATGGGTGCTCGCTGCAGCGTGACCTCGTCCCCTGCAGCTTGGAGAGGAGAGCAGAAGCACGAACCTCTAAAACCAGCGCTACGCGAAGGGCTGGCAATTCGTTTTCCACCTAATGAGCCAAGCCAATCACGTCTTTCTCTCCTTTGAAAACTACAAAGTGCTCCTTGGTTACAGAAATGTTTTTGTTGCTGAATCGGCAGAATCCACTCCATCCACCAGCTGCTCAGCACACAGAGGCTGGAGCTTCCGGGCTGTCCCCACATTGGTGGAAGTTTGCTCCAAAGGCTAATGTTGCAGCCACTGGCTGCGACTCAACTGAGTGATTCAGTGTGCCTTCTGGAAACAGTTATGCTAACCTTTCATTTTCTTTAAGAAAGACGCAACAGAGGAAACAGTGTGTCCCCTGTACCCAGTAGGACTAGGGACCAAATGAGCCAAAGATCTGCTGAGACTGGACACAGCATTTGCAGTGCCCAGTAAACATGCCCCTTATTCATAAGGAGGATAAAAGTGCCATTAAAAGGTAAAATGTTTTCCTTTCTTCCACATTTTCCCTCCACTGATCTTTTTTTTTTTTAAAGAGGGATAGAGTGGGAGAAAAAATCAAATTTTATTTATTTTTGCATCTTTTTTTTTCTAAACTAAGCTGTATATGTGGTGTTGGGGTTTGAACCCAGATCCTCGTGTATGCCAGGCAAGTGCTTTACTGCTGAGCTACCTCTGAGCCACTGCTCCAGCCCCACCACTGATCTTGATGGTTTTTATTTGCTAGTTATTGTCATGGCCCTTAGAGAGCAAAGACCCTCACAGGGCAGCAAGTGCAGATACCTGGGGCCTCACTACTCAGGGCTCTGCCAACCCACGGCAAGACCCACATGCTGGGCCCCAGGCGGGGTTGGGGAAGTTGAGCCAGTCATTTTTCCTTTCAAGGGCCCACTGCCCAACCCGCAGACCATGGATGACCCCAAGAGAACTGTCATCTCTGTGCCAGGACACATTAGGGTACCTGGATCAGGGCAAGAGAAGCTTCCCCTGCCGGGGACTCACAGAATGCACTGCAGCATCGGTCGTGAGATACTATGGGGTGTGATGCCCAGACCCACCCCACCCCGTGCCCACGCCTCTCTGAGGGACAGGAGGTGGCAGCAATCACTCTACAGAGATTAGGAGGGAAGATAAGGCAGGGGCAGAGTCCTAGGAGACAGAAGAGTGGGAAGGCCAAGAATCCGTCCTGCAGAGGAAGGAGGAAGAGGAACCGTGCCTGAGCCAAGGCCCCAAGCCCCCAAGCCCCCGGGGTACTCCACTGTCTCACTGGATGATAAGTACAAGACAAAAATTCAGAGACAGAATTAGGATGGCGACCTTGGAGCGTGGGGCCCTTCTGAGCCGTGAGGCTGGCCCTGCGGGGGGAGGCAGGCCTGAACCCAGAGTGAGATGCTCGGGATTCGGGTTAGAGAGGAAGAAGGTATCAGTAAGGGCCAAGTCAGGAGCATGACACTGATAAAGTTGGGGGGGGGGGGGGCAGTGAGTGCAGGGGTGAAGCCAAGGAGCTGAGAGGCCACAGCAGGAGGGACCTGCTGCAGGGGAACCACAGCCTGGCCCTCATCCCACCCCTACCAGCAGGTTCTTCTTGCCTCCAGGGCAGGAGCATTGAGAAAGTCAGATGAGGGGAGGGTGGGAGAGGTAAGAGAGTGAGGAGGTGGAGGGAGAGAGGAGAGAGCGCAGAGGATGGTTTGCAAAAACAGAAAATGCAGATGAAAGAGGAAACATCTTCCTCTGCGCTGTTTAGAACACCACCGTAACGTTTAGTCTTCTATAAGATACATCAAGAAACGTTTGCCATTTCAAACAGCCTCTTCCTCGGGTGTAAACCATAAAATGTCAACAGCTCTATCCGGGCACCCACAGCCAGGGACTGCATACATTCTGCCGCGTCTGAGAAGGAAGGACATCGTCTCGGTCAAGTCTAACTTCTGTCTTCTCCCTACTCAGCCCCTTTGATCCATCCCCTTTTACCCACTGACCTTGCTGGGTCTGATACCACTACAGCAGTGTTTGGCCATGGCGTATCCTCAATAAATATTTAGGAAGTCAATGAACAACTGGGTGAACAGACAAAAAATGAGCCAGCCGGATCTTAAAATCCATCAGCACTTGAGTACGCTGAGGCTGGCATTTTGGTCAGGACGGCTGAGTCCTGGTCTGTAGCTGTCCACAGGGTGCCAAGCAGGGGCTCAGTTTCTCCTTGCCAGCTGTGGTGCTGCACGCGGGCTGTGCACTTGCCCCGTTGGTGACAATGGCATCCAGCGCACAGCTGCCTCTCGTGTCTGCTGAACTGAACTGAGAGCGCTCTGGCTCCTTGTGACTCAGCACCTAAGGGCTCACATGGCCCAGTATGCAGGGAAGTTGCTCGGGCATTTAAAAAGAGCATTCTTTTTAAATTTATTTTTAAATGATTTATTTATTTTTAAAAGATATATAACACCCTCTATATTAAAGTACTTTGAGATGGTCAATGATGAGGAACGTAAGTTAATTAAAAAAATATTCATAACATAAATGGGACATAGGGAGGCTGCCTGGTAGACAAGACAAAGAGGGAAATACTATGAGTCACATGTTCCTGTTACCAGAATCCACTGCCTGGTGTAACAAAAGTGACTTCATAATTAGCACGTTTACTAAAATAATGAGTCCTCATTCACTAGAAGGTCCTATTTCTCCCTTGCTGCATAAGAGGTCTGTGTAGTTTTAGGAAATAGGTTCTGGGAGACTGAACACGCCTGCTGTGAGTGATTAGGAATTCCCTGTATTTTCAGACTCTTGGGAAATTGATCACTTCAGACCTCGGAGTTTTCTAGAGTATGAGCAGGAACCCTAAAGATCCAAAGGTCAATAAGAAATAGACAACACACAGAGAAATGCGCTACCCAGATACAGTAGCTTGTACACTGGTAGGTTCTGATAAACTCTTTGGAAAATACGCTTGCACTTGGTCCAAGACCCAGGTCCTCCAGGCTTGGCAACTCCATCCACAGTGTTCACGCCACCACCGTCCCTGAGGCTGCCTTTCTCTGTCCTTCGCATCTCAGCGTAATGTCCCCTCCTCGGACATGCTCCCATCTACACCGCCTTTGGAGTCCTTCCCAGCCCTGCTGCCTGCAACCCCTTCCCTTTGTCTCCTTAATTACACTTAGGGCCACATTTATCCCCCTTTGCCTGTCTTCCACACTAGACCTTCATCTCCATGGCTGTCCACTGTTGCACATCTTCAGTACCTAGTAATGCACTTGGCCAAGACAGGTGCTCACCAAGCTTTTATAAAATCAGCAAGTGAATCAGGAATAACCAGCCTTAAGAGATCCACTAGGACCTTGAAGCTGGATAACGATCTGTAAAATATTGAAGAATTCCAGCAAACTCATTCCTATCAACACATGGGTAAACATAAGGCCTCTCTCTTCTCTAAGACCAAAGCTCCATCTTCAGCAAAGATGCACAATTCCTCCCAAGAGTAAGAGCAAACTAAACCACCTTCTCTGTCACTTGTCACTTCTCCTCTCTTGGTTCTTACTGGCATTATCTCCCAGCCACTTTCAGCTCCTCTAGGACAAGGTCACTGTCTTCCTCTGCAGTTGGCAAACTTTTTTTTTGTGAAGTCCCAGAAAGCAAATATTTTCAGCTTCACAGACCATACGGTCTCCATCCCAACTATCCAACCCTGCTGGTACGGGACAAAAGCAGTCACAGGCTCTTCATGAATGAATGAGCATGACAGTGTTCCAATAAAACTTTATTTACAAAAACAGATGAAGGGCCAGATTTGGACTATAGGCTGTATTTGGCCAACCCTGGACTCTAACTCAATGTCATCACACTGACTCTCTCAATGAACTGTCAAATGGAACCAATTATGCCTCAAATCAGGTCCCAAAGTGAAGAAGACAAGAGACATTCCCAATGGGGCACCTGCAGACTCAGCCCCCACGACCCAGGAACTGCTCTGTCGCGACCATGAGTGACGGTCTTCTTCCGGTTCCCTGAAAAGTGTGCATGCATGAAAAAGCCATTGCCATAAAAAGAGAAAAACGGAGCCAAAGAATTTCCTGAACAATCAAAGAAGTTCTTGAAACGGGGCCAGAGAACGTACAAGGCTCCAGTTCAGAGGGCCCGGGGAACTGAAATGTTTTCCCATGTCAAAAAGAGCAGGATCGGAACAAGAAGGAGCCCCGTCCCTATTGGCCTCTGGACAGAGGCCGGCACAGAGGACTAAAAGCCATTGTCCGCTTACTGTCTGGATTTCCATCCCTCATGAAGTATTCATTCCCACCTCCTAAAAATGGTAAAAATCAATTTGGTAACAGCAGCCACATGACTCAGCAGGGTCTCTGATGTGCATAGCACGTGTGACGGGAGCCCTCTGCAATCTGGAAGAGAAAGAACACCACAGCAACAGCGGTGCAGAGCGGGTGGAGAAGAATCCAGAATGGAAAAACACAGCAACCAAATAAGAGGCAACAGCAGACTGTGCATTCCAGGCTCCCGGCGGCCCTGGGGGTGCGGGCGACAGGCTCCAGGGGGTGCCCGGGCTCTGCTATCTGACTTGCTCGGATGGCTTAGTCAGCACCCGCTGACAATCCACTTGCTTGAGGAGAACCAGCGTGAGTCACACTGAGCACCGCACCACCCCCTCCTTGGCCACCACCTTGTCCCCAGAGTCTGCCTGGACCCTCCTCACTCAGATAACTCAGGGCAGATTCATCACAAGCAGGGCCAAATTCTGAGAGCTGGGCCTGGAGAGACTTGGATGTGAAAGGTCCAGTGTCCCCCACCCCAGCCCCACCAAGTGGCCCTGTTCTGAACCTCAAGATCAAGTGTCATGCCCCATCAGCAAAGCTCGCTGTAAAAGGACCCTCTGCAAACACAGCACCCCAGCACTCAGGCTGTACTCTGGCCACTTCAAACAGGCCTGTGGGAGCTACCGGGCCTGAAGGTGGCTGGGGACCAGCACAGGTTTGAGGGGAAGAAGAAAAACCACCTCACAAGCCTCACCCACAGCTGCTTCCAAATATTTGCCTGGTGGAGGGTGTCCGGGAAAAGCAGCCACGGGAAACCTCACTACTTCCTCAGCGCCTTGAGTTACCTGAGACCAACCACAGGGGCCGAGGCAGGGGCTGTGCACTGCCAGCCCGATGCAGTTCTCCTTGCCTGCAGGGGCAGGAGCTGGGACAGCAGCCTCCAGACCGTCCTCTCTACCACCTTGGGGCAGTGGGCCTGGCTTCTTCCTGAGCTGATGGTGCCATGATACACTTGGGACACTGTCCTGGACCACCTACACTCTGACGGGCGAATGAGATGAATGTCCCTCACTCCATCAGCAGAGGTGAAATTGGATCAAAAATAAATGAACCTGCGCCGGCTGTGGAGGTGCATGCCTGTAATCCCAGTGACTCGGGAGGCTAAGGCAGGAGGATCGCAAGTTCAAATCCAGCCTCAGCAACTTAGTGAGGCTCTGAGTAACTCAGTAAGACCCTGTCTCAAAATAAAAAAAAAAATAAAAAGGGCTGGGGATGTGGCTTCGTGGTTGAGTTTTTCCAGCACAGCTGGAAAAACAACTGTAACACCAGGTGCTCTCCCCTCCTACCTTACTTAACGCCCCCTCCAAGTTCTCCTTCCCTGTGCCCCAGGCCTAGAGAAACCAACCAGCTCATTTTTTCATGTTTCTCTCCACCCCACCCCCAACTCTGCCTCTCCCTAAACTGCTCAGGAGAAAAACTTGGTGGACAAAATGCTGCAATGCTGCCGTTGGATGAGGTTAAAAATATTCTGCACACACGGCCAGCGGCTCATGTTAGACACATCTGGAAGCAGTTTGTATCCCCAGCTGAACCAGGCTGCCCTCGAAGCTGCTTTCTATTAAAGTGTTTACATGCCTGCTGCCCCCAGTTCCTGGGACTGCTCTCCTTCTCCAGGCTGACGCTGGCCCTGTTGGCGGTCCCAAGGAAAGGGGACTTTCAAGCCCAGGGCAGCACAGTAGAAAGGGATGTCTGGCCAAGACGGAGGCATGGGCCTGTGGGGGACGCCCTCTCTCCTCCAGCGTGGGGGTCCGGCAGCAGGCCAGGGAACGGGGGCTGCTCCGTGGGCCTGCTCCCCAAGCTCTGCAGAGTCTCGACACGGCAGGCAAAGTGGGCGCACATGTGTCTACTCAGCAGAGAGAAGCAGAAGAGTTTTTTGGTCATAAGCCCAGAACCATCTCTGGCAACTACAAGGCCCTGGAGATGAGAGGGGCTCTCCAAGGATGGAAG
The DNA here is from genome assembly GCA_004027875.1 of Aplodontia rufa. Taxonomy (NCBI): domain Eukaryota; kingdom Metazoa; phylum Chordata; class Mammalia; order Rodentia; family Aplodontiidae; genus Aplodontia; species Aplodontia rufa. The sequence goes on along the minus strand of PVKS010004194.1, from coordinate 36,869 downwards.
GAGGAACAGAAGCTCAGGGCCACACGGCTTCACCCACACCCATCCTTCTGCGGGCAGCATCCCGTGTAGCAATTCCAAGGGGATACCTGCTGCTCTAACTGGGTCACTATGACAGATGTCCATGGTACCTTCCATTTCCTTAAAAGTGTCAAGAGCGCCATGTTCAAAGGTGGTTTAAGTCATGGAGAATACTCCAAGAACTCATGGTGCTCTGGAGGAAGTGGGCCCCGATTATGGGCCATCTATTCGGTCACTGGGCTCATGGATGTGGCAGGTGGCCACACGATCTTTATGGGACTCTTCTTAGATGGCCCTCAGGAGACTGGGCCGTAGTCTCACATGACAAGGTGCCTAGGGCCCAATTTTGTGGCTGTCTTCTGCCTTCCCTGAGTTTCCCTGATCTGTTTCTGTGTTGTTACGATCCCTAAGACGGCACAACACCGGCAAGCTCTCACCCCACCTGCTCCGTACCTCACCTCTCTGACATCAGATGCAGATGGGTGAATCTGTGCTGGATCTGCTCACCTAGGTGTTGGCTCCTTCCAAAAGGAGCCTCATGTCAAGCCAGACTACTGCCCCCAGCATGACCTAACTCTCACCAAGACAAGAGGACAAAAGAGAAAAAGCTGGAAGAGATGTTTTCCCCCTACTTCCAACTATCAGCAAAGAAAAATGAAAAAAAAAGTCGTTTAGTTGGTGGAAACCAGGCTTTTGCGAGGGTGTCTGTAATTCAGTGTTCTTGCATCTCCTACTCCATTTTGAAAAGCCACGTCAGTTCAGCTCTAAGCTTTTAAGCACTCTTTTCTTGGCTTGCAACACACGTCACCCAGCATGCTTCTGGCCCGACAGCTGGACTCCCAGGGACAGTAGAGCCGCGTCTGAAGCCCTCTGCGCAGCTGCTGTTGGGGCTTCCACGTTTGCCTGTACGTGCCAGGGGCGACGCGAGACTCAGTCTCCAGTTTGGCTCAAAATCTGAGGAGGAGATCCGTGGGCCAGAAGAATCGCACGGTTTGCATCTACGCATTCCAAACACGAAATCACTCTGTGGGGACACTGCTGGCGCTGCGCAGGCCAGCATTCTGCCTGTAGACTGCCCCGGCCCCCATGCCAGCCACCTTCCAAGGGCTCGGTGGAGCTAAAAGTCCCACATGTAGCCACAGCCCGTGCCATTCTGGCCGACCTCCTTCTGATGAGGCGACCACATCCTGCACCTTCCCAGTGGAGTTCTAAGTGGGGTGCGCCAGCCTTCCTGTGCGCTGTTTAAGTGTGAGTGCACACTGTCCCACTCACACTTAGAAGCCAACCCCCATCTGTGTTCATGGCCTTGGGCTCGGGCACTTGGGGAGCCGTAGCCTGGCCGTAGCAGGAGGGTGGGGCACTTGGGTGCAGCTATGTGGCCTCAGAAAGATTGCTTACATTCTCTGAGCCCTATTTCTCCCTCTATAAAATGGGGATAATACCTGCACTAGGGTTAGAGATGGACAAAGGGCCTGGCCCAATAAACACATTTTGCAAGATGAGGTGTTGCTAGAAATTCCATTGTAACCCAACAGAAACAACACGGGATTGTGATCTCACTGTCTGCCAGTTACCCACACGGGGCCTGGATCTACCCTGAGCTTCTCTGGCCCGAGACTGGCTACACAGTCGAGAGGGTAAGGGAACACCCAGAGAAGGGGTGGCATAAATGTCAGGGCTGGAGGTTTTCTGCAAAGCCGGCTGTGAAGGAGCCTGGGAAGAGGCAGCAGCCTGGTGCTATTAAAAATAAAGTAATAAAATGAAAGATCCAGAATCCTACGCCCAAACAGCACACAGAACTAGCTACATCAGACAGCCAGAAAAACAGCCCGTGAATGCCACACCTGTCTGACTTCCTGACACCCAGGCAACAGGAAGCAAGCAGAGAGCTGGACGGGACCCCCCACCCCTGCTATCAGTCTGGGGTCTCTTCCTGGACCAGCAATAGGATTCCAGCTAACCCCGATTTCTCCTTCCATCTGAAGTCTAGAAAATTGTGATGATGTGAAAACAGAAAAAGCAATCTCGCTGCACACAGCAAAAACTAAGGCTCCGTAATCACCATGAAGATGGGTGGGAACTCCTCTTGATGATCCAACAAGAGCAGGGTTTAGATCCAAGCATGAAGACTTTGCTAAGAAATCTACAGAGCAAAAAGGACTGCAAAGAGAATATTCAAACGGAAAAAAAAAAAAAACACTTTCTTTTTTTGTTTTTGTTTTGTTTGTGATGCTGGGAACCCAAGCCAGGGCTTCATGTATGCCAAGAATCTCTACCTCTGCGCTATAGTCCCAACACCAAATGCATTTTCAAATACAACATCCCCCAAATTGAGCTCACTCTCAGTTTTGAACCCCACTCCCCACCCAAAATTTAAAACAAAGAAACAAAAAAAAGTTGTATTTGCAAAAGAAATCTACTTTGTGCAAATATTACAGTCTACCCCCTTGGCAGGTGAGCCGCATGCATATTAGTATGTTAAAGGCTCTGAGAAGTTCTGTAAAGAAAAAAATGCATTAGCATAGCTTTAATTGAAGCTTTCCAAGGCTTTTGGTTTCCCACTTTTCCTTTTGAGATACTAAGGTTGGAACACCAGGCCTTGCACATGCCAGGTACACTGAGCTGTACCTGGCCCCCAAAACTGTTTGAGTTGAAAGATTACCTGAAACACATCTAGTAACCCTGTAGACGTGGTTTGTTTGCAAAGGAGTTGTTTACATGTCAAAGATGGCTCACTGTTAAACAGTACAGTCTATAATACATTGTGAACACAAAAGACGACGTGGAGACGAAAAAATTCTAACAGATGCCTCAGGATCGGAAATGGAGAGGGAGACTGAATTGCCACTGTTTACCTACTAATTTCATCCTTTCCTGCCCCGCCCCCCCACTTTGGCACTGGGGATGGACCCCAGGAGCAAACTACCACTGAGTGATCTCCAGTCCTTTTTATTTTGAGACAGGGTCTGGCTAAATTGCTGAGGCTGGCCTCAGACTTGTGATCCTCCTGCCTCAGCCTCTGGAAAGGCTGATATTACAGGCGTGCACCACAGCACTTGGCTCCCCTAAATAATTTCTTTACCAACCGATTGCTTTATCTTATAAACAGCTAAAATGCTATTGTAAGACTCTGATCTGCCAGCCAGCTTCTTCCCACAGCTTCCCTGATCCCTTCTGCTCCCTTACCCCAGGCTGCACTCCCCAAGGCCCTCAGCCAGCCTCAGCCCGCTCCCTGAGATCCCATCTGGGTTTGGCAAAGACTTTGGCCAGGACATCCAGGAACTGGGCCTCTGCAATGGCAGCCGCTCACCTGGTGGTCGATCTTGATGAGCGCGATATCCGCCTTCTCATCCACATCCTTGATTTTGGCCTCATAGGTGGCTCCGCTCTTCAGCTCAACTTTGACACGGTGCTTGTTGGTCACCACGTGGGCATTCGTCACGATGAGTCCGTCTTCCGACACAATGAACCCAGAGCCACTGGCCACCGGCACCTCCCTCTTGGAGAAAGGGAGCCTAGAAGCAAAGGACAGCGTCAAGCCCAAACTCCCAGGCCCATAATGCAGCCCCAAGGCACCAAGAAAGCCATCACTACTTTACAGAGCGGGGCTAACTGTCCAAATCTAGTGCCATGCCAATGTTTGCAACGCATCGAAAAATTCCACCAAGAAAACAGTCTTAGGGAATCTCTTCAGAGACAAAAGTTCTTAAAACATCTGAAGGGTCAAGAATGTAGAGTTCAATAGTCAAATGGAAAAATGTCCTGAGGGAGAAACATTTATCATGACATAGGAATCTATTCAGTGACACTCTGACATTTTAATGTGTCTCAGAAATAGCTCCGACGCTTTGCTAGTGGCAGCATTTGTTGGCAAGAGCTTCAGAGCTGGGAGCAGACAAGGAGGGAGGCCTCTTTACTTGCGAAACAGCTCGATGTGAACCACGGCAGGCGCGATCTTCTCCACCACGTCAGCAATGAAGTTGTACTTATGGCGCAAACTGTTAGGATCCTCCTGCCCTGAGAACAAAGAGAAGACAAGGCCCTTGACCCCACCGGGCTTTAGATGCATCACCTGCAGAGAGATGGGGGACAGGGAGCCCAAGTGCACCACAGCCCAAATGTACACATGCACAAGCACACATGCCAGCATATCTGCACACACATGCACTCACACATGCAAACTCACATGTGCACACACGCAAACACACGCATGCACATGCATGCACTCACACACAAACTCATGATGCACATCGCACTAACACATGCAAACTCACACATATGCACACACATGTACTCACACACACAAACCCACACATACACACATGCACACATGCACACACATGCACTCACACACTAATTCATAATGCACATATGTGCACACATACACTCACACACGCAAACTTACACACACACATAAGCAAATGCACTTATGCAAACATACATGTACACTTGCACACATTTATACTCATATGCACACAAGTATACATGTATGCATGGGTGTGCATACAAACATGTTCTCAATGCATGCACATACTCTCACATATATGCACACACACATACACATTCACACACTCAGATACACAAATACAGTCACAAAACATGCAGACACATAGTATACTCACTCAGACATACACACACACACACACACACACACACACACACTCGCCTCCCTCAGCATAAGGGAAACAACCATTTCCCACTCTGTGGTTTGCAAGTGAAAACCAGGACACTTCCAAGCCTTCTTGTTCACAGCTGCGCATCCACAGGCTCCCCTAGCAGCACCAGAGCATCTGATGATGGTTTCTCAGTTCCTCTATACTTGTGCCCCCAGGGACCACAGCAACCCAGCTCCGTATCTCTGGGCACAGGGACAGTGGGGGACCAGACTGCCTCTTCTGAGTGTCTCCTGTTGGAGGTGAGAGAGCATCTATGGGAAAGGGGCCTCTCTGCCTGGGCTCCTCACTCTAACAAGCTTTTCAGAGTTGAAATCTGATCATTTTGCATAATCTGATCAGAAAAAGACCTGCAATTACCAGGAGAAATAAACTGATTTGACATATCCATGATAGCATCAAATCCCATTCACATACTGCCTCATTTTAATTTTTTCTACCTTCTAGGAGAGGAAAAATCAGGTATCGTTCCATGTTGTTTTGGGGAAACTGAGGCTTGAGGCTTTGAGTGACTTCTGCATGAATTAGTAACGTGCATAAATTACAGAAAGATCTAGGCAAGCCCACCCTGACTCCATGGTTTCACCAAATCCACAACTTTCCCACTTCAGTACTAGATATATCTGCTACCTTCCTGGGTTCGCAGGTGATACTAATCAATCGGTGCATCACCGAGCACTCCAATGGGAAATGGAAATAAGGTGATGGAAATGTTCCTTCCAAACACAAAGACTGGTGACCGTCACCCAGAGACATCTGGGAACAAATGCATCCAAGCTTCCTGGGCAAGGGCCAGGCAGAGGTCAAACCTGGGCAAGGTCAGTAACCCCAGAGAGAGCACAATGCATTCCTGAGACTCCAGAAGCACAATTACTGGAGTCTCCCCTCTGAGGATCTTTAATTCACTTCCTCTTTCTGACTTCCCAAATTAGGCAGGTGTGGGAGAATCTGCCTACTGAAGGGGTGAAGTTGAGCACAGGATTTTCCAGCCCAAATGAGAAGCAGATGCTTTCTCACATAGTCTAGAATCAGGTCCATCAGCAAAGTCACAAGGAGAATGTGGCCCAGACAGTAGAAGGCCTAAGGTCCACCCTCAGTCCACAGGATCATCTCCATTTCCCCACCTGTAAAATGGGTCCGCTGCCTCAGAATGACCTGCGGGTCTGTTCCGGTTCAGACACTGCAGTCTGATCCCTGCTCTGGCTCTCACCTCAACAGGCTGCTGCAAGATACAGAGCCAGCGAGTACAGGGCTCTTCCAACTTTGCAGATGAGCAAGCAGAGGGAGGGGGCAGTGAGGGGACAAATGGCAAGAAGCCTTCATTGTGTGGGTCAGATGACCGCTGGCCTTCCTGACCATCACTGGATGGACCAGCATCCACAGGGCAGAAGCAACTGAACACAAGGAGCATCAACTAATTGTTCAAAATATGGCCAAAAAGTCAACGGGAGGACTCCAACCACAACTTCAGAGTAAGGATTAAAGGATTACAGAAGCACCTGGCTGGTGTTAATTCCTGATCCACTTAAAAGGCTCATTTGTCTCGGAACTGGAGGAAGCTGCTAGCCAACCCCCCCTGGCTGGCCCTCTTTGCTCTAATCTCAACTGCCAGTCACCTGTCCATCCAGGAGGGAGCCAATCCAGGAGGAGCGTCTCATAGTGAGGCCAGGCTAAGCAAGGGATGATGAGATGGAGGCTGGGTGTCCTGGCCACTCAGCGGGGGAGCAGTGCTAAGCACAGGCACTGGGCATGGTACCCCCTAGCTGTGTGGCCTCTGCTACATCTCCAAACTCTCTCCAACGCAGCCCTTGTCCTGTGGTCCCACCATAGCAGCATCTACCTCAGTGCGCTTGCTGTGCTGACTTTCTAAGTGATGCACAGGAAGCACTTGATCAAGCCATCGTAGAAAGTTCAAGAAAAAAAAAAAAAAGGAACTGGCAAAGGTGCTGCTCAGGAGCAGGCTTGGGGCAGACACAGAGGGGCAGCAGAGGAGAGGGAGAGGTGTAGGTGCCACCCAGGCTCCTAACAAGGTCTTCCTGGCCACTCCTGAGGAGGAGTGATGGAGGCGAGCTGCAAGGCAGGCCGATTTTCCTCTATTCCCCAGCTCACTGTGGAAGGGGCAGGGGGCTGAGTCAGTAGATAACCAGCCGGGTCTGCAGCTCAGCTGAGCTCCAACCCTGATGGACCAACAGCAGAGGAAGGCCACTCAGAGCCCCTGGAAAGCCGCACCCGCACCCTCCCCTTACACCAGGACTGGGGACTCAGCAGGCAAGAAGACCTGGCCCTTCTAACTGCTCCAGTTGCTGTTCAGAACAATCTGGAACTGGCTGCCACATGGTAATAGGACATATAGAGGCAACATAAAAGGGGAAATCGCAGAGATCGGAAAGGAGAGTTAAAACTGCCTGCATCTGCAGATAATGTGATGGTTCTTCTGGAAAATGCTTCAGAATCTACAAATACAGTACTAGAGGAAGTGTGTTTATCAGCGTCACTAAACAACAGATCATATACACAATCAGTTGTATTTCTAGGTGCTTAGACATAAACAATTAGAATCAAAATTTTTAAAAGTAGGGATGATAAAAGCATCAGAAACACTAAACATTTAGGGAAATATTTAACAAAACACATGTAGGAACTGTTCGCTGAAAGTTATAAAACAATATCAAAATAAATTAAAGAGGGACCATATTCGTAGGTTGAAGATTCACTATCTTTATCATTTCTCCCCCAAATTAAACAACACTCCCCATGAAAAATCTCAGCAGTTTTTTTTTTTTGTTTTGTTTTTAATTGGAAACCTATTTCTAAAATTTGTGTGGAAAACAAAGAACCTCAAATATTCAAACTATTCTCAAAAAGAAAAACTGAAAGATTTATACTATAGGATTTCATTTTTAAACAGAAAAATGCTAAACAAGGAGGATTAGCAGGAGACAGATCTTTCCACTTACCTAATAAATATTTATCATTACTGGTACTTAACACAACGAAGGACCCATTCAGAGTAGCTTACATTTCCTGTAGCTTTATGAGTTTAAAGTTGCCAGGATTTAAACCCAAGATACTAAAAGATTTCTCTCTCCTCTTTGTGAACCAGTCAAGCACACAGCATCATAAATGTGGCTTCCTTGGAGTCCGCTCTCCCTGAGGGTTTACAAATTCATCTTAACTGCTGTCAACAACCGCCTTCTAGAAAGAGGGAGGGACTCGCAGTGCGGAGAAGCTGCGGTAGTCATGGTCCTTTGAGCGGTGTTCCAGGCAAGGCACCCGGCAGTAATTCAGGGACCCCCAGTGTCTGCAGGGATTAGATCCAGGACCCTCTGCAGATCCCAAAATCCTTGGGAATTCAAGTCTCTTACAGAAAATGGGGCAGAGAACTTGATCCAACCTATGCACCCCCTCCCATATGCCACAATACGATGTAAATATTATGTAACTAGTTGTCCATACTGTATTATTTAGGGAACTGTGGAAGAAAAAAATCTGTGCACGTGCAGAGAGATGCAGTTTGCTATTAGATATGTATATTGCTTTGTTTGTTTGTTTGTTTGTTTTTTGGTACCAAGGATTGAACCCAGGGGCACTTAACCAGTGAGCCACATCCCCAGCCCGTTTTATTTTGAGACAGGATCTCATTAAGTTGCTTAGAGCCTCACTAACGCACATATATTTTTTGACCTACAGTTAGTTGGTTGAATCCACAGATGAGGAAACTGCAGATATGGAAGATTGATTGTATTTGACACATTATCACAGTTAGGCAAATTTGTTGCAGTGAAAACGGTAATCACAAGGGCTGGAGCAGTGGCTCAGCGGTTAAAGTGCTTGTCTGGCGTGCCAAGGACCCAGGTTCAAACCCTAGCACCGTGTGCAGGACTAAGTGTCAGAAAAACAACAGTCCAGATGAAAACATAAGTAAAGTTGATTCTCCCCTGCCCTCATCTTTAGAAAAAGAAAAGGAAATGGAAATTACAGGGAGGAAGTATGAACTGGGGTCGGAGGAAGAGAGAAGCACACACTTCTGGTCCTGATGCCTCGGCCCTCAATGTCTGCCCCAAGGCTGCCCAGATGGTCACCACACATTCTCTGGGGAGATAGGGATGTTGGGCACCTTGTGAACCAGCTGCAGGCAGCTCAGTGTCCAGATCTGATGGCACTACACCCCTCCTGATGAGTCCACACCCTTGTGAAGTGGAATCCCACCAGCAGCTGCACACAACTCAGTGTTGAACTAGAAATGGGGCTGGCAGGGTCCGATTCCAATTTGAAATCTGAAAGTTCATGCGGCACCCATCAGGGGCATCAAACCCAATTTACAGGAATTTGTAGTTACTGAAAAATGAAGGATCATTGTTTTCTTTTATTCTTTTTGAAATGTCTACCATGTTGGAATGACAAAGGCACTTAGTAGGTTGTTTGGACCTAATTACTTAATCAACAGAACTCCTGAGTATTCATTTGGCCTGGATGTCATGAAAAAATTACTGTGATCCTACTGCTGCTCTAAACTGTGGGTGCTAAGGAGCCTCTGCCTGGTCTCTCCAGGGGTTGGTTTTTCAAAGCAGAGGTGGCTGAACAGTGAAGGTGACAAAGCTCCAGCTTAGAGCCTCTACTTTCCCTGCAAGGGGCCTAGCAAAGGAACATCATGCATTTCATCATCATGCATCTTTGGAAATTGCAAAGGCAAATTAGCTAAGCTGCAGGTGGTGGAGGCCACAGGACTCGCCCTCCACTACAGAGGGATTTCCTAGCAGGGAGGCTGCCACCAGACGGAAGTAAAACTGGAGGACCCGGGAGAGGTGTTTGCCTGGGAGAGGTGTTTGCCTGGGAGAGGTGTTTGCCTGCGCTGCGGTCACTTCTGTGTCTAGTTACATGACCATGCCTGTCCTGGTGCGGCCTCCAGGGACATTCCTATCACCCACCCGCCAGCCCCCTGCTGCAGGTCAGAGGGGAGGTACAGAGGACAGTGTCTGGATACACAAATATCCCGGAGGAAAGCCTGAATTAGTCAAAATAACACAAATAATAAAATGACAATTCGTAGTTTCTTCTCTGTAGGAAACGTTACAAAGTCACTCTGACATGAACAGGTACCAAAGAGCCCAGAGTCACAAAATAAAGGGGAAGGGCTACTTGAAGTGCAGATGAAGCCAGGCCTAGTGGCATACACCTGTAACCCCAGTGACTTGGGAAGAGGACCACAAGTTCAAGCCCAGCCTGGGCAATTTAGCAAGATCCTGTCTCTAAATAAAATATAAAAAGGGCTGGGGTTGAATCTAAGCGTTAAAGCATCCCTGGGTTCGATCTTCAATCTGCACTCAATAAAAGTACAGGTGCATCTGGCAGTTAGTGGCAACAGCATATTTTCCTGGATTTTGTGATGTTTATGGTATTTGTCTGTTTTTTGAAATTTGTCATTTCTGACAGTTTTTTAAAAAATCAAAATAAACATTCCATACCTAATGTTCTTCTCATAATTTTCAGTCCTTTTTTCTTTTCTTTTCTTTTTTTTTTTTTTTCAATAGAGCGGGACAGTGAGAGAAAGAAAGAGAATCAATTTTATTTAGTTTTTCACTTGGCTTTCATCGCTTCAACACTTCGCCGTGTACGTAGTGCTGGGGTTTGAACCTGTGTCCTAGCACATGCCAGGCAAGCACTGTAACTGCTGAGCCACCGCTCCAGCACCCAATTCTTTTTTTCTTAAAGAGTCTCCCGAATGGTAGCAATATCAGAGCCCATCAAACTGGACCTGCTGGGGGAAGGTTCCTATTCTTGCCCCGGCAGCAGGTCCTGGCTCCTCTGTGTACCCCCAGCATATGCTGACTTGCAGAGTGAGGGGGCACCTGGGCCACACTATCAAAACACCTGAGCTACATCTATAAGACAGGCTACCTGGGCCATTTACCTGCACCACATGGCCAGCTGGAGGGGACAGGAGCACTCTGCTAGAGAGGACTAGAATAGACCCCCAGACCCTCCCTAACAGTCCCGGAGACACCAGCCAGCACAGATTCCAGTCCTTGCCCCCACTCACCCCAGCACTGGAGCTAGATACTCAGCCCTGTCCCCAGCGCTTTCCCTTGTCCTTCTCCCCAACCTGGCAGGGCAACGCCTGTTCACAAACTCAGAAGCGTTAGGGATGGGCAGGAATGCCAAGCTGAACTCCAGCCCCATGCATTCCCAGTAGGGTCAGCCAGGCTATGAAAGATCCCAAGCTGCCCAGGAAGGTCACTTTGGCTTCAGAGAGAGACAGAGCATCAAATCCCCATTCTGCCCCCCTTACAGCTGGGCACTTCAGGCAGCAGCTATCTGTCCAAGCCTCCATTTCCCTTCCCGGAATAAGGAAACACTTAGCATGTAACGGGCAGGTGGGAGTCCTAAGTGACATAACGCACATAAAGAACTAATCTCATGCCCCACGCTCAAGGTCAAGGTCTCCATGTTACCACATCCCAGTTCCCAAGCCAGCCCTGGGTCAGTGCATTTCACCACCTCCAAGTGACTCCTCTCACTTGAGACTCTAAGAGTCTCATCAAGCTCCCCAAATGCTGTGCTTCAACCTAACCCCTGGCATTCCCCCCTATTCTCCTTCCTGCTTGGGATACTTTATTCTCCTCCACTACAGCTACCCAGATCCTACCCAGCCTTTGATATTGGCAATAAAATAATACATCAATAAGAGTAATAGTATATATATTTTTTTGGTACTGAGAATTGAACCTGGTGGCACTTAACAACCAAGTCACATCTCCAGTCCTTTTTTATTTTATTTTTAAATTTTAGGACAGGGTCTTGCTAAGTGTCTCAGGGCCTCACTAAGTTGCTGAGGCTGGCTTTGAACTTTCAATCCTCCTGCCTCAGCCTTCCAAGCTGCTGGGACTACAGGCCTGTGTCACCACACTCAGCAAGAGTAATAGTACTTACTTATTGAGCATTTGCTACATGACAAGCACAACACTAGGCACAGATGTGCTAATTTTTCCTGCAAGCCTGAGGGGTTGATCTTGTGTCCAGTCTACAGAAAGATAAAAAACAGGTGTCAGAGAAGGAAAGCACCTTGCTCAGGGCCTCAGGATTAGCAAGTGGCAGAGGACAGAGGCCAGCTCCAACCATCTGGAGCTTCCAAGCTGGAACTTCTTGCTCCCCATCATTGTGGAACATGCTTCACACTTCCGGCCCAAAAATCGGGGCCAGGATGCAGGATTAACAACATAACCTTCCCTTCCAGGGAGAACAATCCCACCATCCAATTTCTCAGCAGAGTTGATAAGTAGAGCTAATTTGGAAAACAGAACGCAGTGTATTCGAGGGAAAAGAAATGAATCCTCCTTTATTCACAGGGAACAGCATGTTCCCAAAATTCAAATCAGTTGCAAGAACAGATTGATCAAATCCCTGGCATTTTAATGCTCTGTCCTACATTCAGGACAGGCTACATAATTTGCAGAGCCCAGGGCAAAACAAAAATGAAATTTTTGTTCAAAAATTATTAGGAATCTCAAAACAGCTCCAGCAGAGCATTACGACAGGTGGGACCCTGCTGAACACAGGCACCTGAGACTGCATGGGTCCATGCCCAAGGAAGCCCCCTGCCCTGCGTTTCAAGTTCATTTGATTTAAATCCCAAATCTAGATGAAGTGGTGAAAGGTGCTACACGCGGCTCTGGAGCTGCCGGAGGTGTGGGCTCAGTCTCTGCAACCCAGGAGCCCACGGGCCCTCTGCAGGGGCTGACGGAGCACCCACCTGCTGGAAATAGGAGGCAAGGCGGCCAATCTCAGCGTCCTGCAGTGCAGGGCAGCAGCCCACACCTCGCATGGCCTCAGGAAGGCCCTTCAGGCTGGGACTGCTCAACTTTAAAATGAGGGGCTAACTGGTGAGCTCTAAGGTCCCTTCCTGCTCTCAAATCACTTGCGATTTTTCACCTAATTTCTTCAGCTTCAAATACCAGCATGGGCATCCATTGAAAGATGACAAATGAGAGCAGAGGCCAGTTCCAACAACTGCCAGGACTCAGAGGAAAGGAAAGATGTGTGGAGAGGTGGTCAGCCAAAACAGCTGGATGGGCCAAGGGTCGGCGCTACCGGAGGCAGGACAAGCTAAGGCGCTGGGCAGGACCCTGAGGATAGCTGGTCCTCTCCTTTCATCTGCCACCTGGGCCTGGCCATCGGTGGTAAAAGCAAGGCAAATTCTTTCGAACCCAAGGGAAAACCCATTGTGCAGAGATTGGGGAGCAATGGGACGCATTTGCCGATCACACTTGGAAGGCCAGGATGCCCCTCTGACCATCTGAGGACGAGGAGAGCCTGTGTGCGCCCAGAGCTCTGCCCAGCTGCCTGGGAAACTCCTGGCCTCCTGAAGTCATGTGCTCTCTTGCTGGCAAGGAAACTACTGTAAATAAAGAAGGCAAACACAGCAGGCCCCCAGTGGGGTGTTAAGCAAACTAGGAAAGATCCTTGGAAATGGGCCAGGTGGGAAGGGCTGTGACCCATTCCTCAGCTGTCATCAGCACCTCCCTGATGCTGATGTCCCAGACGTCCAGCCCTCTGGCACCCTGCTCTCCAGGTGCCAGCAGCCTCCTGCAGGACTCAAATGCTGTGACACCCAGAATCTGCTGCTATGGGGTGCATGCTGGAGGCACCCTCCTCTTCATTCCTGAGGGACACGTCTCACCTGCCTGGGATTCCCATCTGTCCCTCGCATCGCCAGCTAAAGAGTAACTAAATAAACCCAGGCCCCAAACCACACAGGACCCCCAGGAGGAATGACATTCCTGGGACCCATCTGCAAGTACTCATCCACTGCTCCACTCACGGTCCAGCACCTTTACGAGGCCTGGGGCAGAGGGAGCAGGTTCAGTCGACCCCACTGCTCCTCCTGCAGGACCCAGAGCCCCCCAGCAGCAGCACTTGTGACGAGTGGGAGAGCACTAACAAAAACACGGAGAGACAGAGGAGGGAACGAGCAGGTTGGCTCGGAGCACCCGAGCGGGCCAGCCACTGGTGTGGCAGGAAGACAAACCTGGAATACAGATCTTTACTCTGAACGCTGGGTCCCCACCTCAGGGCTTTTCATGTCAGGCTGGAATGCAGGCCCCTCCATGCTGGCTGAGCACAGGCACCCGAGGCCCAAACAGCACACCAGTCCTAGGATCGGGTGGCAAGCTGAGCAGGGCCAAGAGCAGGGTGGGTAACTCACCTGTCACCTGCAGCTGGGGGTGCTGGAGCACAGGGGTGATTCTTCTCTAAGAAAAGCTCCCTTTGAGGGACTTCTTGGTGAATTTGAGAATGGCCTGAGAAGCAGCAGAGGGGAAGGAAGGGGACAGGAGCGTGAACTGCACAGCTTCTGGACTGCAGGCCCAGAGGGACACCAATCTAAACAGGTTCCGAGGGAGAAGTTCAAAGGGCAGGAATGGGCCTCCTGCCTGCAGCAGAGTCTGCATGGAGGAAAGAAGAACAAAGAAAGCCAGCCCGGGAGTGTGGCAGAGATGCCCCCAGGACGGCCCCGCTGCATGCTTTCCACTCGAGTGGCTGCATTCTGTCTGCCCCACTCCACTAAATTCCAAGGAAACTTGTCAGCAGTGGCCAGAGTCAGGCTGAGAGCAGGTCTGGGGCATGGAGACACGGAAGCAGGAGCGACACCTCGCACATTCCAGGAAACCAGACCCCCATTCTAATCGGTGCTGGGGCTGCAGATTCCAGGGTGTGGGAGCCCAGGCACAGAGGGGCCCTGCACAGGGAGAGGTCTTCTAGAGCCTGCCAGAGCTTATGCACAGGAAGGACTCAGGCGTTGCTGAGTGGTGGCCACAGCCACAGCCAAGGTCGAAAATAAACCTGAAAAGCCCGTGCATCATCAGGGCTCAGTCTGCAAGTCCAAGGAGGAACGAGATAAAAAAAGCACAGCTTCCCACGGCCAATGGCCCTCAGAACTACTCTTGCTAAAATACAACAAATTCACAAGCAGTAACAGTTATTTTTTTCCTACGATTAAAAACTGAATAATGAGCAAAGACACTCCCTTTCTTTTGCACAGAAGTAAAGAAATAGAATTCCTGTGACCTCTTTCTTTCCTTTTAATGAATAAAGGAGGAAGAGGCGGTGGAGCCTGGCAGCCTGGCCTCCCTCTCCAGCCCACACTGGCACTTCCCAGTGTTGGCAGCCCCCTCTTTCCGGTGTAGTCTCCCAGACGGCTCTGACTGGGAAAAGCTCACCCAACGCCAGACCTCAGGCTGCGGAGCCCAGGGGTGGCGCTCTGTGCAGGAACTGTTTACAGGGGCTGGGCCAAGGCTGCGGTGGATGGTGGCAGGTGAGGGAAGGAGATGGATCACCCAAACAAGTCTAGGACAGTCTCCCTCAAATAGGCCATCAGGGGCATCTGGCCAGCTGGCTGCAAACCCCTCACTATGCTGTGACTCACAAGCTCAGCCCAGTTCTGCAACTTTAGCTTTACTGGGAAAAGGTGCCTTTTCCAGAACAATGTGTCTATGCCTGAAGGTGCCTGCCATTGAAAAATTAGTTTTCAGTCTCAAAGGCAAGGAAAAAAAAATAACATAGTCATCCTTGCTTGCGCGCCTGTGGTGAGCGGTTGGCTTAGACGGAATCCTCGCACTGGACTCTTCCTGCCTTCTCTTATGCATTAGAGGAAAAGTTCCAACCAATTCCACTGCATGGCTTCTTCTCAGATGTCTTTGAACACCGGGTGAACACCGGGAATGATGTATCTCTTGTTATCTTTGGGGAAACAGCTGACTGTTCAGTCTACACCACCATCAACCGTTCCTCTGATAAGCATCTGGCTCCAGTCCTGACCTTCACAGATTCCTCCGCTGGCCTCTCTTCCTGCCACCACTTTCTGGTTGTTTTGTCTGGGGCTGCCTGGGCACTGCAGGCCTAGGAGGCAGAGTGGCTGGAGGCTGCTCCCCTGGGGGCCGAGGGGGAGCCAGGCTAGCCCAGAGGAGGGAGCAGAGGGAGCAGAGATGAGAGCAAGCCTCCGCAGTACCCAGCACCCATTTGCTGCTGAGCTGCCGTCCTGGGGAAGGAAGGAGACCGATGAGAGGAACACCCAAGCCTCAGACACACAGAAGGAAATTCTTCCTCAAGCACGAAGTGAAAAAAGTGGACCTGGGACCCAAGACGAACCACTTCTCTAGGCCTCGGTTACCTTGTCTGTTAAATGAGGGGGAAGGCTAGACCATTTCCACATCCAAAAAAAGACTCTGAGCTGATACACCTGAAAAGAGGACCTCATCCTGCTCTCCCCTGAAGAGAACACTCCATCGGAGAACACTCCATCCTCAATGCTGGCTCGCTGGCCAGGGCTCCCGTATCTTCTGACAGTCAGCACTGCGTCAGCAGTTCAGGCCGCCAGTGGGATTTGCAGGGCGAGTGTCAGGGCTCCTATAGGCATTTCCATAGCCACACAGTGGACAGACGGACTGACATGCTGGACGTGATGGACCTTGAAACCATCAGCAGCCAGTCTCAGAGCACCAGACGCTGCGGGAGGCTAATTACCGCAAACTCCAGAAAGGGCAAATTCAGACACAGGAAGTAGATCGGGGGGCTGGCTAGGGCCAGACAAGGGGAAGTATGGGGTGGCTGTTAACAGGCACGGGGTTTCTTTCTGGGATGAGGTGAATGCCCTAAAACCACTGGTAAGTGCACATCTCCACCAACGTACAAAAACACTTTGAAGGGTCCATTTAAGGCATGTGAATTTTATTTATTATTTACTTATTTTTTATTGTGTGTGTGTGGTGTGTGTGGTGCTGGGGATTGAACCCAGGGTGCTTTACCACTGAACAACATCCCCAATCTTTTTATTTTCTTATTTTCAGACAGGGTCTCACTAAGTTTCTGAGACTGGCCTTGAGCTTGTGAGCCTCCTGTCATAGCCTCCTAGGTCACTGGGATCAGAGGTGTGTATCACCATGACTGGTGAATTATATCTCGATGAAGCTACTATTAAAAAAAAAAAGAATATCCATTTTATTTTACTTTTTTAATGAAATTACTATAAAGTTAAGTTTTATACATATATGGCTCATGCTATACTTCTATCTATATGAACAAAACATTTAAATAAATATGTTTTTCACTTTTCAAGATAAACAAAATGGTCTGCTCACCTCCTGCATCCTGGATAGAGCCACTCATCTGGGAGGTTCCATGCAGCAAGCCCTGAGCTGGGCACCCAGCGACTCGGGTTCCCCATCATGCCCTGGCTGGTGACCTTGGGCTTACACGGCCCCTCACTTGTTCCAGGCACATTGGACCTGAAGCTGTATGGACCCTTCCAGGCCAGACAGTTGATGATCACAACTCACCCCATCCCCAGGTTAAACCAATTTTCAAAAAGTGTTCATTCTACCCCAGACATTGTTGATCCCTTACAGAAGATGACCCTCAGAATAAAAATAACTTTCAAGACTAACAGAGTAGGGCTGAGGATATGGCTCAGTGGCAGAGAGCTTGCCTCACATGCATGAAGCCTGGGTTCAATCCCAGCACTGCCAAAAAAGTCAACAGGCTAACAAAGTAACCCACCAGTCGAGCGGGTCGACTGGTTTGGAACCATTGCTTTCCACTTATCCCAGAGGATTTCACCAGGGAATTTTCTTGCTGACTTCTAGTAATCTCAGAGGTTGAAATTCTACAGCAATGGCAACAAATGCGGCCACAACTTCCGGAAAATCATTTGTCAATACACGCCAACATCCTTCTGCACTTATTAGGGTCTATCCTAGGAGAACACAAGCAGCTGTGGACATGAAAATGCTCACCTGTATGCAAGGGCCACCATGGCCCCGGGGAGCAAACAGCACCAGTGCTTGGGACAGAAATGACAATGCTGCTAGAACGATGGTGGCCGTAGAATCATGATTCTTTCCCCCTTTACTTTACATGTGATTAAAAGGCATTTTTCTAACTGACAGTTCATAAGCCATCAGATGTACAAATGCATTTCACAGGGTGGCTCAACAAAATGGGGAAAACAAACTAAAAAGGGCCCTGAAGCTAAGAAGAGGAACAGGGTGGCTTTATCCTGAGGGAAACGGGCACAGATTAGCAGACACTGATTCATGGGTGGCCACCATGATATTTATGTGCATGTTTCTTGCTGGCAGCAAGAGCACTGTAATCACCAACTGCAGGCCTGCACATGTGCCTCCAACCCTGGAGGAGGAAGCCAGTCACCATGCCATTGGTTAGTGCTCCACTTCCAAGACGGAAGAAGTCATCTCCAACACCACCTTGAAAAGTGAGACCAGGTGAAGGTGCCCACTGTCACACCTCCCAGGAGCATCACATGTCCTCTGGCCTTTCCCAAACACCAGCTGCTCTAGCAGGAAGAGGCAGCTGAGAGGGGCTCTGTCACGGGCCTCGGGCCTCTGGGTCAGATGCTCCCACTGAGGAGTTGTGCAGCTTGACAGAGTCACCTTCCCATTGGGTGCCCCAGTTTCCTATCTGTGAAGTGAGGGCTTGGCTACAGACTGTCCACACTCAGGTTTCACACTCTGGGACACATTTTCCCTACAAGGCAGGTTGTGGCTTTGGCAAGCCACCAGTGACGATGCAGGGAAGGCAGTGTCCTCATCTGCAAGATCCACAGTAACAGAAAACTAGCTATGACATTGCCCAAAGGAGACCCATGCCTTGACACCCAGGAAGCGCATTGCTTTTCTATCCTTCCATTTCAGTTCCTGGGACTGGTTCTACAGGTGCCCTGGAAGAGTCTGGAAACGCCATCTAGGAGTCCTACTTCCTTATAACCTTGATGCTTCAGTACGTCCAGTTGATAAAACTCCTTCATATTCGTTACCTCATCTGATCCTGCTGATGTCTGCTGGACAGCACCACTGTCCCCAAGTACCAAATGCGGAAACTGAGGCTGAAACCCAGGGAGTTGGCAACTCATCCCAAAGGTCAGTGTGGGGCTAGATCCAGGTCTTCTAACGCACGCAGGTGGGCATGATGGAGACAGCAGTTCAGGGTTTCAGAATACTTGGGAGATGCTATGGTTTGGATGTGGGATATCCCCAGAAGCTCTCCTGAGAAAATCCAGAAAGGCTGAGGCGAAAGGATTGAGCCTCAGCCCTATCAGTGAGTTAACCCCTGAGAGGGAGTGGCTGGCAGCTGAAGGCTGGTAGGGTGTGGCTAGAGGAGGTGGGACATCGGGCAGGCCTTTGTACCTGGAGTCTCTCTGCTCCTGGAGCTGGGCCTTCTGCCAGGATGCTCAGCCTCCTCTCAAACCCCCAAGGAGTGGAGCCAGCCTTCTATGGACTAAGACCTCTGAAACCAGGAGCCCCCAAAAATACCTTCCTCCTAGAATTGTTCCTGTCAGGTGTTTTAGACACAGCAGCGAAAAAGCTGACTAAACCAGGAGCCTTCAACATTCCTTCTCCACGCAGAAAGTCAGCGAGGATCTAGCCGACCTGAACAGCACGGTCCTTCTGCTACACCTAAGCGACGGCCACAGGACACTCATCTGGCAGCAGGACATGCGTGTTTCTCAAGCTCACGTGGAGCAGTCACCAAGACTGACCACATTCCAGACCAGAAAGTACAGTCCAACAAGCTTAAAAGAACAGAAATCATACAAAGTATGTTCTCAAACCACAGTGGAATTAAACCAGAAAGTAATAACAGAAAGACCCATTTAATAACAGAAAAGTAACCAGAGCTGAAACGACACTTCTAAGTAACCCCTGGGCAAAGAAGTGTCAGGGAGAGTTCCTGAGTGACAGGGACTCGAGTTCAAACCCGGGCTCTGCCTCCTTCTCCTGGTTGGCCAAGGCTGGGTTATAATCAACCTTTCAGAGCCTCACCTATCTAGGGGGCTGCAGGGCAGGGATGACACCTCCTCCCTCTCTCCGTAGCTGAGAACAAGGCAGGCCAGACCCCGACTGGCAGTGCCCAGCGCAAGAAAGCTGGCGGAGGTGGTAGCCCTTTGGGGCATTTCCATGTGGTGACACCACCCCCACCCAACCTGCCCTGGGACTGTAACACCCAGGTACCTCATTCTAGGGCAGAGAACAGCAGATGTGATTGCTGAACCTTCCCTCTCCCATATCTGCCTGGGCAGCCCCAAGCAGCAGTGGATACTACTTAGAACACTGGCACCAAAGGGAGAGCTCCTCTTAGTCACAGGGTGCGTGATGACGTGCGTGTGGGATGACAACGTAAAATCTTGGCCAAGGGAAGTAGCTGTGCTCCGACCCAGGCAGCGTCCCCGCTCCGCAGGCTTGCTGCACAGCTCATGGAAAAGCTGTTCCCGGTTCAGGCTGTTGCTCAAGGCTCTGACTCACCGAGATGGGCTACTCGAATTCAGGAATCATCAGAAATTCCATCCACAGTGGTGTGCCCTCAGACACAAGCATGTGCAGGGAGACACGATTCTCCCACGGCGAGGGACCAGCTGCGGGTGAGGCTGCGGAGGGCCGTGCTCAGGAAATGTGCTAACATGACAATTTGTCCTCGGAATCTAAAATCGCAGGGTAGCTATGGGCTCCAAGTCCATTTTTTTCTAAAGATGTGACAAATCTTTCCCTGTAAGGAATTCCCAGAGCATGGAAACCAAACCAGACATCATCCCAAAAGGTCCCGGAGCTTCTAAAAACTGCCATCTCCTGGTGTCACAAACTCCAGAGGGGTTAACAAGACACCAGCTGCAAAATCCCAGGTGTCCCAGGCATTCAGCTTTTAATTCAAGGGAAGCCACAGGCTAATTTTTTTTTTAATATGCTCTGTGCCTGTTTTTGGTTTTGTTTTTTTTTTATTTAAGAGGGAAAGAAAGAGGAATCAATTTTATTTAGTTTTTCATGTGGCTTTCACTGCCCTGACACTCCTTTGTGTACGTGGTGCTGGGTTTCCAACCTGCATTCTCGCACATGCCAGGCAAGCGCCATAACCACTGACCCACTGCTCCAGCCCCGTCACAACTCCTTGTATGACCACAAGCGACAACCAGGGATTTGCAGCAGAGGATGACAGGAAAGCTGTATCTGACTCGCTCCGCACAGAGAACCTTCCCGGTGTATTAACTGGTGAATCCTAGACCAGCCTCAGGACACTCACCACAGGGCTCTCCTTCTCGGTGAGCCCTTCCTACTCTGTAAACTCGCTCACACCAGGGAGAAGAACACAGTGCTATTTCAGCTCATCCTGATGGGGCTCTAGAAATGCACCAGGCACCGCACAAAGCACTTCATGGAATGAGGGTCTGAAGAGGCTTGAAGTAAGTCACATCCAAGAAGTCACACATCCTCTAAGTGGTGAACCTGGGGACCACATGACCTATTCTGAGCACCTGGAGATCAGGGGCCACTGAATCTTACTCCTCATTCCCTAGGCCACGTACACTTCCGAGTACACAGTAGTCACTTACTAAGTGCTCGATGCACTTCCAAGTACACTGCAGTTATTCAGTAAATGCTCTGCACGAATTTAGACACAGAACTCACATAGCTGAGTCCGAAAACTGAACTCCGTATCCGTCCAACAAAGATAGATAAGCCTCTTCCTTGCTACTTCTTTCTGTCCTCAGGCATGTTGTCCTGGCTAGTATCCCCTGTGGTTTTAGACTCACGTCACTGAGCAGGGCTGAATCATACCACCTTCCCCACCGCTTCCGGGAGCCTTTTGGAAAAGCACTGGGAATGGCTTAGTTTCTCTGCTTCTAGCCCCCTCCCCTGCCTTCCCTTCCCTCCCACTCAGGTGGGAGGGAGGCTCAGCAGAAAAGTCACTCCAGAGGACCAGCCTCAGGCCCCAGGGAAGGAGCAAGGGATTCCAGGCCTCCAGATCCTCAGTTCTTGGGGATAGTGACCCACAGTCTCCCAGGAACTTCTAGCAGCCAGCATAGATCAAAGTTCAGAGCACCCATGCTCCACACAGGTCTCATCCCCTCAATGCCAACCTCGGCTTTAGCCGTCACAATTTAAGAAAAAGAGGGCTCAGTCCCTTTCCCTCACTCTGGGTAAGGGAAATCTACTCTTTTCCCTATGCTTTACTTTCTATAAAATAAAATCTGTCTGCTATGCTTAAAAAAAATTAAGAGAAAGAAATGACTCTCAAGGCAGCCTGCCCAGACTTCAAAATAGGAATGTGGTGACCACAATCTTCTCAAAGACTGATTTTCTTGCAAGAACCACAGACCATTCTAGCTAGAAGGGACTCCAGAGATCAACTGGTCCAGTTCTCTCCAAGAGCTCGGGCGGGCTGGTCCTCAGTCAGGTAACCGCCCACAGAAGGCCAGGGCCGGGTGTCAGCCCCGCAGGCCTTCCAAGGAACCTCCACCCCTGCCAAGCTTGATTTCTCCTTCGTGTTCAGCTTAACCAGAGCTATTTATTAATTAGGAATATAAGTCATGGAAAGTCTGATTTCTGGATCCAAGGCACAAAACTTGTCCAGGATCACACAACTCCAAATCCATTCAGAATCCAGCCCTGCTGTGCAGAAGCTGGCTGGCCACGGTGAGCTCATGGTCCGGCTGTAATCACCTACAGACTGCAGTTATTTTAAGCTCCAATGCAACTATTTACAGCTCTCCTGGATGAAATGAAGTAAATCAAATGCTTGGCTCTTGACCCTGTTAACTTACTAATTTTATGAAACCTTAAGTTCAACTCTTCAGCAAAACCATCGGAGCAATAAAAGAAGATAACCAACCAGAGTGGGCAAAGCCTTTCTCAAACGACTCAAAAGACCTTAAGAGTTTCCAAGTTTCAAATGACTGAAACCCAGAGACACAACTGTCCACCAACCCTGTCCTAAAATGAAGCCTGGTCCCTTGCACACTTTTTTTAAGTGACTAAAGATGTGTTTGAATCGCCAGTCGTGGAAATGACTCTCTACAGACGCTGCACTTGACAAAGGAAAATAAAACCGCAGGTGATGAAAGTGGTCTTTCCCTAGTTGTGTTAAATCTGAGCTCCCAGGGATGGGGGCCTCATTTTTATTCCATGACCCCCCCACCCTACCCTCCCCCGGCTCATCACAGTGCCTGGCATTCAGCTAACAATGACTAAGGCTCAAGACTCCCATAAAAGAACCATCTAAGGGCTGAAGCAGTGGCTCGGCGATTATGGTGCCTGCCTGGCATGCTGGAGGTTCGAACCCCAGCACCACATACACAATGAAGTGTCGGAGCAACAAAGGCCACATGAAAAACTAAATAAAACTGATTTTCTCTCTCTCGCTGTCCCTCTCTCTTAAAAAAAAAAAAGAGAGAGAGAGAGAGAGAACCATCTAAATAGAGTTTATAACAGTCCAGGCCTTGAAGAGGTAAATCCTCTATCTATTCTGTGGTCTCCATCTTCAGAGGCTCAGGGGAGAATCCATGACCCAGCACTCCTTAGAACCTCCAGTGAGGGTCCCCGAAAACCCTCCTCTCCCTCCTCCCACCAAACACCTGGAGACCCTAGGCTCATCAGGGCCACCGTCTGGGGTAAGGTGGGCTTGCCTGCACTAAGAGGAGAAATGACCTAGGCTTCGACTATCTGGGGAGTCTTTTTCAGGGCTCCTTCCTGACTTCTGGTCCTCTGCACAGTCCTGGCTCATCTTTAGGAACATCCAGGGATCCGGAAGGGCCTTTTCCTCCTCACAAGCAGCTTGGGGTCTGGAACTCTAGTTTGAAATCAACTTTACTACAGCCCTTCTGTCCTTGATTGTCCTTGGCAGGCTGCACAGGACACAACGTTGTCCTCAAACATCTGCGCCTGCACAGGGAGAGCTGGGATCTGTCCTGCTGATGGCCACAGCCACCCAGAGCACTGTTATTAGCAGTTGGCTTATAATCGCTGGTGCTCTGTCGCCTGCACAGAGAGGGAGTTATGAACGGAGCTCTGGAACCAGATGCATGGGTCCAAGTCCTGGAAAAGGCAGTGTTCTGTGACTATTGTCCTGCTGTGACTGCAGAGAGCACAGCAAAGCATTCTTAGGAGGATCATGAGTTGATAAATACATACCTTGCACAAAAGAAGTGTGAACTGAATGTGAGCCCTTATTATTATCATCCTATTACTAATTGCAATTATTTCCCCCCAGTACTCTCATGACCAGTAGAGTAAAAGATGGCAGATCCTTTTTCTCTGATGTAACTATACCATTTCCCAACAAACCCTGCAGCAGCCATGAGCTCGGAAATCAATGGTATGCCTCAATTTCCAAAACCACAATTAGAGATGTTCTCTGAAGTTTTCATTAAACAATCCAGGCAAAATTGCTTTATTTTGAATAGTGGCACTTCCTCCATTCAAAGGGCCACCATGACTCCAAAGGGTGGCTCACCTGCCCAAAGACCTCTCCTCTGACAGCGTTCCTCCCTTTCTTCCCCCACACATCACCCAGACAAACCCTCCTTCAAATCTCTGTGATCCTGGACCACCCTGCCTCGGAATCCTTCCCTCCGCCCATCTTCTACTGACCTTCACCTCTTTAAAGGCTAAAGCTGTGCTCCCGCAGCGCTGGCACCAGGGAAGGAGGCCAACTCTCATTCACTGTGATGTCAGCTGAACTGCCCCAGGCACCAGATGCTCAGGGCTGGAGCAGGAGTTTGGCTGGACAAAGGTCTTTAACACCCAGGCTCCTGTCCTAGAAACACCTCTGGGAAGTCAGAGCAGTGTCACATGGAGAATGAGGGACACAGCAAGACAATGCCTTCCACTAAGGACCAGAATGGCTGGGAGCCTCAAGCACCTCCTGCTTCCTCGTCCATTTATCCATCGATCCACTCACTCATCCACCCACGTATCTACTGGGTGCTTCCTAAGTGCCAGCCAGCCAGACACACAAACAATGTCAGACACGCTGCAAACTCAGTAAATATTTTCAAAAGTAGGAAGGATGGGTGAGACCAGAGTTGCAGACCTCTGCCTCCCTCCTTTCAGGGCTGCCAAGCTCATTCTTCTATGTCTGTCCCCACCTATTGCACTTGGGGGCCACTGGGGACCTGTTTCTCTCCACAGTGCAACTCAACCAGACAAGAATTTGGGCTCTGCCAACTCTAGAGATTAAATGACAGCTTCAGTGGCCATAAATTAGGCGGTTCACATGGTGCCAGTAACTCAGGGCCCCGCTCAAGGAGACTGCGAACAGTAACAGTGGCCTTGTTTTAAACCAGAATATGCTTTCTTAATGTTGTCATCCCACATTCAGATTCTGGCAGTAGCCCAAACTCCCCACTCTCCTGCACTCTCACTACTGGGCTAAGACAGTCCCTCACCTGGGGGAATGATCCAAAAAAATCAATTTATACAACACAGCCCATCCTCCCAGTCCTGGGACTCTGATCACCCAGTGGGGGGGTCACTACTGCCCTCTCCAAATGCTCCCCACGACATCAATCCATTCCCTGCTTCCCAAACAAAGCTCACCTGCCCAGCCCCAAGCTTCCTAGATGCAGGAGGCAGGGGATGTACTTGCCTGCCTCCAGAGCTCCTCTCCCCGGGCTTTGATGTGAGGCCCTAGGCTGGCTCTGAATAAGGCTGTCCAGGTTCAAATTCCAGCTGAGTGACCTTGGGCAACTGATTCAACCTCAGTTCCACTTCTCGTAAAACAGGAAGGAGGGCAGAAGCTTCCTCCCGCGAGGCTATCAAGACTGAATGAGGCTGCAAGGAAACTTACCTGGCAAAGGCCTTGCACTTAGCAGGAGAGCCTTCTCAAATGCCCCTTCCTGGCAGGCCGATCGTTCTCTCTGGAATAATTCTCCTCTCCCTGACTAGGCTGAGTTTCCTGGGGGCTGAGGCTGGGCGCTGTGCTCCGGGGTTACTGGATGCACAACCTCCAGTCTCTCCCTGCATCCTCTGGCACTTTCCTCTCCATGTGAGCCACGCTGTGCCAGGCTCTGGGTGGTCACGCTGGACCAGTGCCTATAGAGAAAAGTCTAGACCAGTCCCTGTGTTCTACACTCTCCCATCCCTCTCTCCACTTGCAGGCAGTGAGGAGAGGACGCTGGGTCTGGGCAACAGCCCTGAGGCTGAGGCCAACTGCTCTGCCAAGCCCAGCTGGCTGGTCCCCACACCACTGGCCTGGCCGGGGCTGAACTCTGGATTGTTTTTCCACATGGCATCTCTTCATTGCAACAGAAGCATCTCTCTGGAGTTCCTGAGTTTCTCCACTCTCCTACCCCACTACCGAAGCCAGAACCAGCCTGGAAACAGAAAAGCCGAAAGAGGGGGAAAGGGTTCATTTCTTGCTCATCTCTAAGCCAGCCTGCCTCTGGCTCCACGGATTTCTGATCCAGAGCCCAGTTAAGCTTATTCAAAAGGAGCCGCTTTCACTTTTGTGGGGCTGGCTCAAGGCAAGCAAGACAGGCAGCGATGGTGCTACAACGTCAGCCGCTCTAAGCCAGTCCTTCCCGCGGGTGACCATCTGGGGAAAGTGCGGCCGGCAGGGCAGGGCAACGCTATTCCTTTCCCAAAAAAGTTAAACTTCTCACTGAGAGGAGCCATGAGAAAACTGCTGCATGGTTAATTTAAAACAGTTAGAAAGGGATCAGAGAAGTGGAAGGAAGCAACAGAAATGAGTTCTTGTGGTCCCAAAGCCGCTCAGCGCTCAACCCCTCTTCACTCCTTAGTCTACATTCCTGTCTAATTTGTCCCCTGGGTCCCGGTGCTGTGGTTTCCCACCGAGCATCCCCGGGCAGGCCACGGGGCGGGATGCTCTGTCACCCTGGCCGGGGTCTGCAGGCAGAGCGCGAGAGAACCCGCCCGGCGCGCAACCAGCCCGGGTTGGGCGCAGAGCTCGGTTCCGAGGGAGCCTGTGCACTGAGGCCACCCCGGAGCCCTGCCCACCTCTCCCGGCTATCGGGCGCCCTGAACACCCTGCGACGCTTCTCCGCCCCTCGGGTGGGATGGAGAGGCTGCGCGGGCGGAGTACCTTGTCCGCAGGCGCCGCGCTGTAGGACGATGACCGGCGGTTGGTTCAGCCTCTCGGATCGACGGCTGGCAGCGCGCAGCTGGCACAGGTTGGCGTAGGTATTGGCGTCGCTGCCGCACACGGGCTCGCTGCTGGCGCACACGCAGAGTCCGGCCTGCGACCGTCGCCGCACGGTGGCCGAGGCAGGAACCCCGAAGGACACCACGCACTGCAGCCCCTCGCCGCACGGGCCCTCCTGCAGGCCGCACGCTGCGCCCTCGGGCGCGCCGCACACCTCGCAGCAGCCGCACGCGTCACGGACACGGCCGCCTTCGCAGTGGGCGGGCGGCGGGGCGCAGCGCGCCGGGTCGCAGCGCTCGGGACAGCCGGCGGCCGGCCCGGTGGCGGCAGGCGCGGAGCGGCCGGCGCGGGGCGGCAGAGCCGAGGCGGGCGCCGCCAGCAGCAGCAGCAGCGGGAGGAGCGCGGCGCGCGGGGACTGCATGTCGACTCCGACGGCGGCGGGCGGCGGGCGGCGGGCGGCGGGCGGCGGGCGGGACCCGGCCCGGGGAGCAGCTCCGGGGAGAGCGCGGGAGGGCCTCGGCGGCGGCGGGTGCGAGTGCGCGCGGCCGTGCGGCCCAGCCCATTGGCCTCGCGGCGCAGGAGAGCCGCCTTAGGGACGGGCACCGCGCCCGGGAGGGGGGCTGGCCGCGGGGAGGGCGGGCTGCTGGCCCGGGACCGCCCACGGCGGGGAAAGGGCGGGCGCTCCCGGACTCGGCGGGGCGGGGCGGCCGCGGTCCTCCTGGCCTCGGGGCTCAGTTTCCCCTTCCAGTCCCACCTATTCGCCTTCCGCGGGGCCTTTCCCTGCGACTCGCGATCTTAAAACCAAGCCAAACGCCAGCCTGCGAAAGGGAACCTGCTGCGGCCCCGCGCGCGCCGGGGAAAGTCCCCGCAGGTCGCCGAGCTGGGGAGCCGCCCTGGCATCGCAGGCTGGGCTGGTCTCGGGTGGGAGGGACTGCTGCACAGACCCCAGGAGGTGGCCGGGCCACACCGGGTCACACCAGCTGGTCAACAATGACCGCGAACCTGATGCAGTGTACAAAGGCGGCGCCCGCGGGGCAGAAAGCTAGCGCCCAGACCCAGGGCTAGGTGACAATGGCAAAAGGCAGAAGTAGGATGTAATTCTTGCGTCTGGTTCTTTTTAAAAGTTAAAGTCGCTGGTGGGCTTGCTAGTATACGTAAGGAGCATCCCGGGAGGAGACTAGTACCTGGAGAAGGTGAAGACAGCTGCGGTGCGGTTGAAATTTGTCACCATGTGCATGATGGTCTCAGAACATTTTGTTATCAAATAGAATAACTCGTTTTTGATCTTCCACCTGAGAGGCATTAGGGAATCCTTGGAACAGAGGCGAGTCTAGGAATCGCCAGGAAGGGCAGAAGCGACCTGGAGTCCCTGTGCCCGGGTGATCTTGGCCAACAATTTGCAAATGGTCAAAAGTTGCTTCCAGGCACTGGAGCGCTGGTTCAGCGGTTGCGGCGATTGCCCGGGAGGACGCGGGTTTGAAGCCCAGAATCACATACACAACTAAGTGTTGGAGCAAATAAAAACTAAATAAAAGTTCTCTTCCTCCCTCTCTCCCTCCCTCTCTCGCCCCCCCCCAAAAGTTGCATCCAACATCACCGTAGGAGGGGTGTGCCCCTCCCCAGACGCCCCCAGCAATGGCGAACCTGGGACCAGGAGGTTTGGGGGAGGGGGATGGTCTCCTAGTCTTATGAATGCGGGTTGTTCCTTTGTGCACACTTCCTTTTCCAAGAGAAAAATACCTTAAAAAGTAAACTCCATATATTTCCAACTCCCCCAAAGCATGTCCTAGCCTTGTTCGCATCCAGGTTCCAGAGCAGTCCACACCAAGGGCCAGAGGCCAGAGACCTAGCAGCCTGGGGCATGAGAAAAACTTCCCTGTCCCCAGCCTGACTCCTCAGACCCTACTACATTTCATTCAGAATTGAAAGCCCAGGAGAGGAGAGGGCAGTTACTTCACAAGCCCTGAAACTGGCTAGCTGTGATTAACCAAAAACAACCAAGCACACAGGGCTGGGGGATGACCACAGCTTTCCCACTGCTTGCTGAGTCCCCTGAGTCCCCATCACTCCCACCCTCAATGTACCTGCACATTCCCCCAACCACCCCAGTGCTGAATAACTAGCACTTTCTGGAACATACTTCCTGCCTAAATTCATATCTTTGCTTCAGGACTTCCCTCTGCCAGAAATGCCCTTCCTCCGTTTCATGTAACTAGTCGTGACCTCATAAAGCAGGGTGTCATCTGAGGGACCTTGGTTCAAATGCCCCTTATGGGCCTGAATTCTGTGACTCTGAGAACCTCGGGTGGCTTTGCCAGGAAATTGCTGTGACTGCACATCTCCCTGGAGTGGCTGTGCCAGGCCCTACTTGCTCAGTGCTCCGTCCAGCCTCACAAAGCACACTCTGTCCACCCTCACACCCCCACAAAGTGCCATTGCTTTTGTCTCTCACCCTCAGCCACCCCTCTGTGGCTGTTACTGCCCTCATTTTTCCCCCCATCCCAGGGTACGGGTCCTGTCCTCCTGATCTTTGCCCAAAGGCCAGCACGTGCCATGACACAGCCAGTCCTTTGGAGAGTGAAACCATGCCCATGATGGAGCTCACCCTAGAAGGGGCTTCGTAGTGGTGGTGGCAGGAAGGGCAGGACGCTGAGCCTCCTGAAGAGCAGGCCTTGTACTTGGGAAGGAAGACAGCAGCACCCCAATGCAGGGAGCCATGCCGGGGAGGAATGGAGGACCATGTGGTCCCCAAGAGGCAGAACTTGCAATGCCCAGGTGTTTAGAGACCCTGCACCGTGTGGTCACAGAGTCACCTCTCAGTTGTGAGAGCAGCTCACCTTTCTTGCTGTGTCCGTGACAAAGGTCATTAGGAAAACAAGCAACTTGACAGAGGGGCCCCGTCTTAGTCCGTTTTCCACTGCTATAACAAAATGCCTGAGGCTGGGTCATGCAGAAAGAAAAGCTCACCATTGCTGTGGCTCAAAAGTCCAAGCTCAGGCAGACCCACGAGCTCAGCCTCTGTTGAAGGCCTTCTGGCACGTTACAAGTTGGCAATGGCATTGGGGCGGAAGTGAACGCATTCAAGAGGTGGAGATCATGTGGTGAGACAAGAACCCTGGGGTTCAGGCTTCCAGCACATGAGCCCTTGGGGACACACTCAAGCCACATTCCAGCCACAGCAGACCCCAGTAAATCCTTCCACACCAGACATAAAGTCCTGCTGGGAGGATTGGGTGCTGAGTGTGCCTGCATAGTCCATGCATGTGACCACTGGCATGCACGCGTGGAAGGGAATAGAATAAACTGTTTGAAACCCAGCATTACAGGCCCGTCCTTGACCTTCAATGGGTCCCAACGCCTGTCAGCCAGCCATGCTTCTCATCTGAAAGCACTGCTCTTTCTCCTTCAGATTCTTCCCCACCTGCTGCCATTATAAAGAGTTCCTTAAAAGATGCATTTTTGATGCATCATGAAAATTCATTTCTCACCCACAAAGTCCTGGCACCATTTCCTAGAGAGGATTTTTCCAGAAAAAAAGAGGATAGCACTGCAGCCAATGGGCAAGTTCCCTGCCATCCTTTCTGCAGCCCTAATTTACAGCATTTAAGCTTTGAGTTTTGAACAGAGGAGTCCATTCATGAATAATGAACGATGAAGCACAGGGCTGCCAAAGCCTTGATCAGGAAATGAGTCTCCTGAGTTGGAACCCAGCAGCCACGATCACTGCCCAGCAGAGGGAGGATCTGTCACCCACAGGCCTCTGTTCTCTCAAATGTACAAAGGAGCCAGAATAGTCGGGGGCTCGAGTTGCTGTCCTAATTCACAGGACCTGAAAACTAAGGAGCTGTGTTCATGTAATTTTGATTTCTCCTATAACCTTATACTGGAGACCCCATGATTTCCAGGGCCTCTCAGCCCTGACTTCCCAAGTCCTCCAGGGTCTCACCCAAACTGCCCCGCAAGGCAGGTTGTTCAATGGCTCCAGGGTGGCAGGCACCCCTTCCCACAGTGGCAGAACCTGGTTGGCTCTGATAACAGGTGACTTCTGAGCTGGTTTGGGCCCTCTACTCACAGTGCCAGGCATAGTCCACGTGGGGTCAGTTCTGTCTAGTGTTGAGAGAAACTTCTTGAGCATCTTAGGAGGCCCAAGGACGTGCTCAGTGCCAGAGAGACAGGGTTAGATGAGTCAGTCCTGGGGGAGCTCAGGGTCCAGCATTTTCTGCAGCTTTCTCCCTGTGCTGCCCAAGAGGGCAGCTACCAGCTACAGCTGACTGCAGAGGATCGAAGTGTGCAAGTGGAAACAAGGACCTGAATTTTTTATTTCCTTTTTCTTTTCTTTTTTTTAAGAGAGAAGGACAGTGAGTGAGAGAGAGAGACAGAAAGAATCAATTTTTATTGAGTTTTTCACATGGCTTTCATTGCTCTGACACTTAGTTTTGTATGTGGGTTGCTGGGGTTTGAACCCATGTACTTGCGCATGCCAGGCAAGCACCATAACCACTGAGCAACCGTTCCAGCCCCTGAATTTTTTATTTCTATCTAATATAAATTAAATGCAAATAGCCACATGAGTGTGCCCCAGGAGCCACATAAGACCCTTGGCCCCACAGAGAGGGGGGCTAAGAAAGCTAGGGTGACTGCAGGGAGCCCACCAGGAGCGGGATAAGGACGTCAAGGAGCCAGGCATGGAAAGACAGTGCTGCCTCTTCTCACTCATTTGTGGAAGCTGAAACACACTGTCTCAGAGAAGAGAGTGTAAAGTGGCCACCAGAGACTAGGAAGGGTGGGGTGGAGAGAACAGGGACAGAGGTTAGGTGGGGACTCTAACGCAGCAACTACGAAGGACTGGTTCTGTTAGCGCAGTCTACAGCCACCTGTGACCTATTTAAAAACGCTAGAAGAGTCTGAAGGTTCCCAACATAGA
Source organism: Aplodontia rufa (assembly GCA_004027875.1). Classification (NCBI taxonomy): domain Eukaryota; kingdom Metazoa; phylum Chordata; class Mammalia; order Rodentia; family Aplodontiidae; genus Aplodontia; species Aplodontia rufa. The sequence goes on along the minus strand of PVKS010004194.1, from coordinate 5,315 downwards.
GAAGTGATGGGCGTTTGAGGAAAACGCTATTTACCCTGCTTTTACCGTTACACATGATATATGTATATACATAGATATGTATATGTATTGGATTATCATACAGTACCCTATAAATACCTAAAATATTATGCCCAAAATATTTCAAATAAAAAAAAAAACAGGAAGATTGGGCTACATCTTGAGGGATGGGAGTATTTGGGCAGGTGGACAGAATCCAAGCACACACTTGGGGTCAGTACCGTGAATCCACCTGGTGGGGAACCTCCCAGCTGTTCAGTGTGGCTACAGGCAGGCAGGGTCCCCAGGGAAAAGAGTCACCTGAAGGAGAGGGTACTGTGGGCAAGACTGTGATGGCCTCAGGGTGTCCTCCTAAGGAATTTGGACTTCACGCAGGTGCTGATGAGAAGTCTGTCTGCTGTTAAGAGGGGTCTGCAAAATCACTTTGATAGGGGAAAGTGATTCAGCAACACGTTATTTTATTATATTTTTTGAGAGAAGGACCATGAGAGAGAGAAGCGGAGAATCAATTTTATTTAGTTTTTCATGTGGCCTTTGTTGCTCCGACACTTTGTTGGGTATGTGGTGCTAGGGTTCGACCTTGGGTCCTTGCGCATCCCAGGCAAGTGCTTAGGCACCCCCCCCCCCCCCCGCCACTGCTCCAGCCCCTCAGCAACACATTATTAAATATAGATACATTGTATTTCAGGCTGAGGAGCCCTTTGAATTAAACTAGAGGCAGTTAATGTAACCCAATAGGCTATGGAGTAAATAAATGCCATTATTTGTAACAATTCGTGTCCGTATGAACTTTTCAATGCAGACTCCTTCAAAGGCAGCTCAAGAAGATGTTTAAAGTATTTCTGAGACCTTCTAAAGCACTTCAGAAGTGCTACTATCAAATCATACACCCTTCTTGTCTATTAATTAAAGAAGGACCCTAGCCCCACCCCTGGGCTGTTTCCCTTCAATCGTTTAGATCCTACATATTTTTAAGATCCATAATTCAGATCTTTCATAATTGAAACTAAATGAGGGATTTACACCAACCTTTCTCCTAAATCAGTTGCTAAAACCAACATTCCACTGTGCATTAACCGCCTCCCTCCCACATATTTGCTTCAGAAAATTAAAAGTGCATGGCAGGAGACCAAATCTTCACTCTCAGTGATGAAGATCAGATGGACAGAAATTCAAAAAGAACTACAGGCAGCTGCCAAAATGTAGTGAATGACAACTTGCGATTTTCTGTTATTCGCGAACAGCATGTAAATCGGAGCAAGGTCAAGTTTAGGACATGTACCTTGGGGACAAAATTGTTTTACTTTGAATCAAGGAAATTATGAGCCAGAATTTGAAATGTGCTTGTAAAAAGAAGTTTTTACAAGGGGAATGTGGAACTTTAAGCCTTTTGAGTTACTTTATTTTCTAGTTACATAGGCACTATAGTAGGAACAAAGGCGCTCGCATTTACCCTGCTTACTCAGAACACCATTTCACCATTGTTAACCAGCCCACCTAGAAGACTCACATTCTTTCTCTACACACTTGTGTTGTTATTTTCTTACACATATAGCCAACTATTTTTCTAATTCCTAAATGAATGAGAATGAAGAGCACTGGAGAGCTTGGAGAATTCAGGGAGTGGCCACTACTCTAAAGGCCTGGGTGGAAGTCACTCTGCTGAGCTTTATGCTTCCTTTGGGAGAACCCCAGCCCAGGCAGCCCCTGGAGAGTCCGCTCCCATGGCCTTTGGGTTCCTGCTCACCCACTCACATTCTCTTACCAACTGCACTTTTCTGTTTTCTTTGTCTGACACACAGTAGGTGCATTGGAAATGTGGATAGCCCTGATTTGCCAGCTGTAGAGAACAGTACTTCGAACTACTCGGTGCGGAGGAGGGCTGCAGGGACCTGCCCCGCCTGGGCCTTCCTCTGCCAAGCTGCACCTGTCTCAGAAGCGCCTGAAGGCCTGCCTGAAGTCCGGATGCCTGCGCTCCACCCTGCGAGGGTCCCACTCGGTGGGCCTGGGGTCAGGCCTGAGCATGTGCATTCTGACTAGTTTCCAGTGCTGCTGGCCCAGGGACCTCGTTTTGGTTATAAATCCCCAAACAGGGCAATCTTAGGTTCTGTAGATGATAATGCCAAATCCATGCTGATTTTCTGGTTTTGATCATGCATAAGAAAAAAATTAAGAAAACCCCATGGAAAGAATCAGAGGTAAAGGACCTGCATGTCTCACTTATTTTGTTTTAAATGTTTCAGAGAAAAGAATGATATAGCAAGTGTGGTAAAAGTTACCACACTTGGGGCAAATGGGAGCTGTGTTTTTTTTCTGCAATTTCTAAGCCTGGAGTTTGTTCAAAATAAAATACTTTTATTAAAGGAAAAGTGCACTCTAGATCAACTGAATCAAAAATCATAGATGAGCCTGGTGCCAGGATGCACGTCTGTAATCCCAGTGGCTGGGGAGGCTGAGACAAGAGGATCGCAAGTTCGAAGCCAGCCTCAGCAACTTAGTGAGGCCCGAAGCAACCTAGCGAGACCCTGTTTCAAAATAAAAAATAAAAGGCTGGGGATGTGGCTCAGTGGTGAAGCACCCTGGGTGCAGTCCTCACCACCCTCCCCCACCCACCCACCCACACACAAAATGTAGAGCTACACCTTCCTGTGCCCTGGGATGGCTAGTGTCAAAAAGTCAGAAGATTATGGAAAAATCAGAAACTGGTACACTGCTGGTGAACATGTAAAATGGTATAGCTGTTCTGGAAAACCGTCTGGCACATGATTTTGCAATTCGACTCCTAAGAATATACACATATGTCCACACAGAAACTTATACTCAAGTGTCCATGGCCACATTGTCCATGAAAATAATTCAAATGTCGATCAACTGATGAACAGATCAACAAAATGTGGCATAGCCACAATTAAATACCATATGGCCATAGAAAAGAACACGTCCCAACCCATGCTCCAACCCAGGTGAAAACCCTGTGCTAATGGAAGAAGCCAGATACAAATGATCTATATGATTCCACTCCTAAGAAATACCTATACCAGGTGTGCTGGCCTGTCATCCCAGGTCCTTGGGAGGCTGAGGCAGGAGGGTTGCAAGGTCAAGGCCAGTCTCAGCAAGTTAGTGAGACCCTCCACAACATAGCAAGAACCTGTCTCAGCTCAGTGTTAAAGCATCCCTGGGTTCAATACCAAGAGAGAGGAGTTGGGGATTTAGCTCAGTGGCAGAGCGCTTGCCTAGCACATGCAAGGCCATGAGTTCGGTCCTCAGCCTTGAAAAAAAAGAAAAAAAAAAAGCATGAGGGTCAATCCCAAGAGAGAGAGAGAGAAAGAAGGGGGAGGAGGAGGAGGAGGAGGAGGAGGAAGAGGAGGAAAAGCAAGATCTGCCTATAGCAGGGAATCTACAAAGCAGGAACATTAGTGGGTGCTTAGAGCTAATGGAGCAGGGATAAGGGGATACCTAGCTAAAGTTTCAAGGATTATTTTCAGGAGACAGAAAATATTCTGAAATTGTAATACTTGTATCTATGAATCTTCTAAGACCATTGACTTGCATGCCTTCAACAGATGAATTTATGCTTTTTGAATGAAATATCAATAATGCTATTTTAAGAAAAAGCTCTGGAAGGGTCGGAGCATCCGTAGCGTCTCTAAATCGAAGAGTAGTTCCCTCTACCTGGGCACTCCAACAAGGAATGAGAACTACGGTCAGGCCATTTCTGTGAATCAATGCCACGTGAAGACATCCTAAAGCCATTCCACTTATTCAGTAACCAGGGCAATGACCTTAGAGGTCTAAAACTCCACGGCACTGGTGATTTTATTGAACTCTTAACCTTTATTTAATCAGCCAGTCTGTGTCCAGTTGGGTCCCACAGCTGGGCGTTGCTGACCCACTGTGCCCAGACAGTAGGAGCCACCTAGCTGGCTCTGTCTCTCCTGCTGTGTTGTCAGACGCCTGCAGCTATAGCCAGGCACAGCACCGAAGGAACACATTTTTGTCTTGATTTTCATTTACTTTCTTCTTTTCATCATGATTCCATTTTTGATGTGACTTTCAGATGTCAGCTGCTGCACTCCGGGACGGTGGTGGCGTGGCACCAGCAGAGCACTATCCCTGATGAGTCACCACCAGGTACTTTTCCACTCAGCCAGCTGCCGCTCTCCCTCCTTCTGGACAGCACTGTCACCCTGCGTCACTGACACTGTGTCTCTCTCCCCCACTGCCTCCGCCTCTTGTGGGCAGTTTCTAGATGCTCATCCTTGGTTCAGAATCTGGCACCTACTTATGAAATCAACTCTCTATTTCTTTAGAAAGAGTAATAACCACTTTGAGAAATCAGTCCCCTGAAAGCTACTTCCCCTTCCTCTCAGGAAGACCTGCAGTGTGAAAGGAGGGGAGGGAGAAATAACTCAAGGCCCTAAGCTTCAGGAAGACCAAGCCGAGTCCCTGTGATTATTCGGAGGAAATTCAGGAAATCCTCCTTAATGGCCAAACTTTCCTGGTTTGAAATGCAAAAGGAAATCAGATCCTGAGGGAAATGCTTATCCACTAAGCAAGAAATGCAGGATATACTGTACTGTGGTCACTGCTGCTTCTTGGTATTTAAGAAAAGGATACTCAGACTCACACATGGAAGGAGATAAGGTTAACCGTGGCTCATTCTGGGTGCAGGGGTGACAGATTGTAGTTTTTGCTTTTTATTTTCAGTACCATCAAAATTGGAGCTGATGGGTAATTAAAACCAGAAGGAAGGGGCTGGAGCAGTGGCTCAGCAGTTACGCCACTTGCCTAGCAGGCATGAGGACGCAGGTTGGAACCCCAGCACCACGTACACAGAAGTGTCAGAGCAACGAAAGCCACATGAAAAACTAAATAAAATTGATTCTGTCTTTCTCTCTCAATCCCTCTTTCTCTTTTATTAAAAATAAATAAGTAAGTAAGTAAGTAAATACAGAGGGAAGAAAAGGTAAAGCCACAGCCTCCAACTGGGGCCATGCAAGCTTGTCCTGGGCATAGCCTCCTTGAAGCAGAGCTCCTCCAGTATGGCCCACCGAGGAGGGCATGGGGACTCCTCGATCCTGGGGCCTTTCAGACTCATCTGGGCCACCTGGAAGCTCAGCACCTGGGCTGCTTCCACTGGTCTATCAATTCCCTCCCCTTCCACCCTGTGTCAGCCACTGAGCTGGGTGTGCCCCAAGACCTTAGCACCAGCAATGCTTTCCAATCTCTATTCTAACCATTATAACTGGATGAGATGGGCAGTTATTCTCTTTTCTTTCCTTTTTTCTTTTTCTTTT
>PVKS010004193.1:0-95725 GCA_004027875.1 Aplodontia rufa | reverse complement strand
TTGAACTAAATGCCATGTCTTGTAAGTGTGCAGCATTTTATTAGATTTTCATTTTTTAAAATTTCAAATGAACTGATTAGTGATACAAAGCAGAGCAGCACAGCAAATTCTGATTTTTATGGAATCTTACAATGTTGTCCTTTTCTGTAAGTGTAACTTTCCATTTAAATGTTTGCAACATACCATGATCCAATAAATGAAATTATTCACAAAGTGTCATATACTGCTGTACTAGGGCAGTGGGATAGGTTGCCAATAGACCAAGGAAGACACCCAGAGATTGGATATAAGAAATAGAACTTATTAAGAAGTGCTTACAAGGAAAATGAAGAATAGGAACAACAACAGATGCTGGAGGGGCTGAGGGAAAAGAGGAACACTGTCACACTGCTGGTGGGACTGCAAACTGGTTCAGCCACTCTGGAAAGCAGTGTGGAGACTCCTCAAAAAATTGGGGATGGAACTACCTTATGACCCAGCTATCCCACTCTTATGGGTATTTTCCCATAAGAGTTAGAATCAGCATATTATAGAGTTACAGCTTCATCAATGTTTATAGCAGCTCAATTTACTATAGCTAGACTATGGAACCAACCCAGATGCCCCTCACTGGACTAGTGGATTCAAAAACTTTGGTACATTTATACAATGGAATACTACTCGGCCATTAGAGAAGATGATATTATGGCTTTTGCAGCCAAATGGATGGAGATGGAAAAATTTATGCTAAGTGAAGTATCCCAATCTCAGAGACTCGAGGGCTGAAGGTTTTCTCTCATTTGTGGGAACTAGATTACACCTGGAAACAGTATGATAGATGGCTAAGCTAACAATAACCTCAAATTGTAGAAGTTTTGATGCAAACAGGGGGATCATTGCCTAGGATACCCGGATGTGTATGGTGGAGGACAGGGTGGGGGGAAGGATTAGGAAGGTTATCTAGGAGGCTGGAGGGTGGGAATATGGGGGAATCATCTCAGGAGGAGATCTCTGACCTCCACAAGACATCCATTTAACTCAGGGGTTCTTCTGGGGGAAACAGAACCATGGGGAACCCAAGGGGGGCATCCATGACATGGCATCGGCCTTGGATAACTATGTAAATATACATTTGTTCTTGATTATTTAACAATGATTCCCCCTCAATAATAACTCCATATTCATCTAATAAAAAAATGAGCCTGGGGCAACATAGCAAGACTATCTTAAAAAAAAAAAAAGAATAAAACGTTAAAAATCTTACAAGGGGTGTTCAGAGGGGCTGAGCTGGGCAGGTGGCAATGGAATGCATAGGTGTGCTTCTGCTCCCAGTAGACCTCCACAGAGTAGTGCCTTCTGTCCCTCTCCATGCCTTTCCTGGGGCAGCAGACTGGGTGGGTACTTCACTCTCCACAGTGCTGTGATCTGTGCCAATTACTGCAAGGAAGAAATTTTTTAGGTGTAGTTATAGAACGACTTCAGCTAAACCTTGCTTTGTCCAATTGTATGACCAGAATCCCAAGGAGCAATTTTCTTGTGTGCCTGCAAGAAAGTAGCACTCTACAGACAATGGCAACTTGCCCTGATTCCCAACGTAGGAGGGAAACTAACATATTTCTAGTTTATCAAGGCATTTCTCCAGGCCTTCTATCCTTGGGCCCTTGTCCTGAGAACTGAAGAGGCATTCTAGAGACATGGTGTATTTCTGACCTACGCACCTTTCAAGATGACACAACAGCAATTCATAAATATCTAACAGGTCCGTTATCTTCCTATCTGTGGTAGGAATATGTAACTGAGAGCCAACATGTGCTACATGTTCATGAGGATTCATTCACTGAGGTTCAAGAAGCCTGCCCAGATGTGTTGGTTTTGTTATATGTAAAACTATAATAATATTTGTAACTGTTTTCTCTTAATTTTAAAATAATTATAGATCCACAAGCATTTGTAAGAATTAATACAGAGAAATTCCATGTGCTCTTTTCTCACATTCCCCTAATGGTAAAATCTTGTAAAATTATAGTATAATTTCACCACCAGTATATTGGCATTGATACATTGAAGATGCAGACTATTTCCTTAAGCGTAAGGATTCCTCGTATTGCTCCTTTATGCCCACTCCCACTTTTCTCAAAACCTTACTTAGATCTCAAGCTTGAACAACTACAGCTCTGTTCTCAATTCCTATGATTTTCTCAGTTCAAGTATAAGTGGAATCAAACAATATGTAATTTTGAGATTCTTTTCCACTCAACATTATTCTCTGAAGATTCAACCAGATTATTGTATGTCTCAACTTTTTTGTTCCTTTTTGATGAGTCCTATTCTATGGTACAGATATACTACAGTTAGCTGTTCCATTGTCAAAGGACAGTTGTTTCCAAGTTTGGGCTCTTACAAATAAAGCTAGTATAAAATTTCATGTACAGGTTTTTGTGTAAACATGTCTTCATCTTTCCAAGATAAATATCTTGAAGTGCAATTTCTTAATTATGTATAACAGTGTTTGCATGTTTAGTTTATTAAAAAGTTGTCAAATTATTTTTGAGAATGACTGCACCATTTTATACTCCAATCAGCAATATGGGTAATTCCATATCTCTGCGTCATCACTAGCATTTGATGTTGTCCTTATTTTTTTCTATTTTAGTCATAGTAATAGCCGGGCTGTAACATTTCAATGTGGCTTTAATTTGCATTTATCTAATAGGCATGATGTTGAATATATTTGTATGCTCATTTTTTTATTCTGTTTTTTACAGTGAAATGCTATAGATACATTTTGAAATGTATATATATACACATTTATATATAGATACATTTTTAAATGTATCTATGCATTGTGGAAAGGATTAATCAAATAAACACATATGCTGTCTCATGAAAATTATTTTTTCATGATAGCACATAAAATCTACTCTTAGCTCTTTTGAAGTATGAAATATATTGTTATTAAGTTTAGTCAACATGATGTAATGTAGAACTCTTGAATTTATTACTCATGTCTAAACAAAATTTCACATTCCTCACAAACCTTCTCCCCAATTTTCCCATGTCTCAGCCTTTAGTAAGTGCTATTCTATTCTTTGCATCTGTGAATTCACTTTTATGGCTTCAACATGTAAGCGAGAATATGCCTTATATTTTTATGTGCATGGCTTTTTTCCCATAATAGAGTCTTCTGTGTTTGCCCATGCTGTTGAAAATATCAGGACTTCCTTCTTGAAGGCTGTAAAATTTTTCTGTTGTGTACATATACCATATTTTTGTTATTCATTCACACATGAACAGGATTAGACTGATTTTTGCCTACTAGGAATATGCTGAGATGTCTTCAATACACTGATTTAATTCCCTTTGGAAATTTGGGATTGCTGGATCTTACAGTGGTTCTAATTTTTTTAGGACCCTCTACACTAGTTGCCATAGTGATAATACTAATTTTAGCCCTACCAACAGTGTACAAGAGTTACCTTTTCTCCATATCTTCCCCAACACTTGATATCTTTTCCTTTTTACATAACAGCTATTATAACAGGTATGGAGGGGTACCATTGTGATTTTAATTCGCATATCCCTGATGATTAGTGTTGTTGAATATGTGTATGTATGTATGTGTGTTTGTGTGTGTGTTTGTGTGTGCATGTGATGTGACCATTTGTGTATCAGCTTTTTATTGGTGTCTATTCCCATCCTTTGCCCATTTTCACACAGGCTATTTGTTTTCATGATATTGAATTGTTTGATTTCCTTATTTTGTTTTAGAAATCACCCCCTTATCAGAGGTATGGTTGACACATTTCCCTTCCTCACCAATTTGTAGGTTTCCTCTTCACTCTGATTGTTTCCCTCACTGTGCAGAAACTTTTAGTTTGATAAAACACCTTTTTTCCTATTTTGGTTTGTGTTACCTGTGTTTTGGGGTTCCTATCCAAAAATTCTTTGACTATATCCAATATCATGGAGCTCCCCCCATTTTTTCCTAAGTTTTACCATTTCAGATCTTATGTTTATCTTTTCCATCCCTTTTGAATTTATGTTGTGAATGGTGTGAATGGGTATAATTTCATTAATCTACCTCTGGAAATCCAATTTTGTAAAGACCTTTTGCTGAGCAAACTGTCATTTCTCCAATGTGTGTTCATGGCATTACTGTTGAAAATCAATTGGTCATAAATACATGGATTTATTTCTGGACTCTTTATTCCACTGGTCTGTAAAAAAGAGTTGTTATTTTCATAAAGTTGAGAATATTCCCCTGATATTAATTTTATTTTATTTGATGATAAATTGTTATGAATTTCCCAGAAGACTTTTCTGCTTTGATTCAAATATACTGTGATTTTTCTTCTTCAGCCTATTAATATAGATTACATTGATTGATATTGGGACATTGAACCAGCCTTGCATCCTTGAATAAGCACCAGCTGCTCATGCTGTGTAATTATATTAATATATGGTTGTCACCTTGATATTGCCATCTATTCATTGTTTTCCTTATTCAGTTGGAAGTCTTTCTGGTTCTTGACACAATGAGTGACATTCTATTAAACTCTAGACATTTTCATATTATGTTATGAGAATCTAGATTTTTTACAAAATGCTGTTTTATCTGGTTTTCTTTAGTCTGGTAGGGGGATGGATAGAGGATATCATCTTATTGCTGCCAGGGGGAGGAAGCCTTCCAGGTTCCCTAGGTCTTTATTGCCACAATAGCAATAGGGCTGGCATAAGAGATCTAGTTTCTCAGAAGACCCTCTACTGATAATGTGGTGCAGAAAGGCCTTTTACAGATAGGCAATGATGAAGACTGCAGTAGCTCACCTAGGACACCATAAAAGCCAGAGGGAGAAGAGTTACCTCATTATTGCTTGTCTGGGTGAAAGAACCCGGCTCCTCCTACTTGGTTTTCTTTGTTGGCACCCCATTGGGGGTTGGAGGGTACCTGGAGAGATCTTGAGGAGGGATGTCTATTGCTCCTAGAAGACCTAGGACAGGATGGGTGTGGATGGAATTATAATTTATGTTCTGGTGTTTTTGGTGGGAGTAGAAAAGTTGCTATCTAAAAGTTTTCTTTTTTGCTACACTTCCTTGTGTCTTGTCCTTTAGGTAGAGAGATCAGTTTGTTTTTGTTGTTATTGGTGTGTGTGTGTGTGTGTGTGTGTGTGCGCGCGCGTGCGCATAGCAGTGAATTGGGATATATGAAGCAACAAGAGAAACTCCCAGACAGCAGGTACTGTTCCCCTTTAGAGGTTCCCTATTTGTCTATCTTCTTCCATCTTCAGATTCTCTTCATGTTTGTTTTAAACACAAAGATTAAAGTTTTTAATTATAATTTGAGTTTAAAATACAGAAAGTTATACTCAACTTTCTATAATAAAATCATTTTAAAGCTCATCATTTGGAGAGATGATCATATTTTAACCATTTAATACATTTTACAATTTACTCCCTCCTGGTTCTCGGTTTTGATCTTTGATTCCAGCTGTTCTCCCAGGGGCTTTCTTTCTTTCCTTTATCGAGTGAGACTATAAGTGCCTCATAAGATAGAATCAAACACAAATGTTAATTTTATCCTCAGGTCAACTTTATCACATTACCCAAACCCAATAAGATTGTCTGACCTCTATCAGAGACTCTTTAATTACTTGGTAGCAGGATTACCATGAAGACTGAAAGACCAAGTTAATGAGATAAACTTACTTCTTGCCCAATTCAAAACATATTTTCTGGCCAAACTAGCGCTTAAAAAATTGTGGCAAGTGGGAAAAATTATAGATGGTGACAGCAGTTACATATATCTACACCAATTGGGTAGGAAGAAAAGTTTTGCCTTGTCTTGCTTAAATGTGTGGCACTATCAAAGTTAAGTGCCTCTTTTGCATTTTAATTTGAACTTCTAGCAAGGGTTTGCTGTTTTCTGAAAACAAACCTTTAAATTTTAGTTAGTAGAAATTTATACGCAACAATTTTTAAATAGACCCATTTAGTATCCATAAACTATATTTATAATCCTTTATTTTGAATATACAGTTAGTTGGAATTTTAATAGATCCTTTAAAGATAAAGTAATGCAAAGATTTTAGGAACTACATGTGAACCATTTTCAAACTGGATGATTTGATTTAGGGAAGAAACAACTCAGTTTAACTATGACTTGGTAAATGTTCTCTGCCTATTTTTTTAATCTTTCTTTTTCATTTTCCTTTCTTTTTATTGTTGCCTTTCTAAATACATTTCTCATTTCTTCCTCCCTTTAATTTTTTTTTAAACCTTCTTCAAAGTCCCTTCCCTTTGTATCGAGAGTCTATGACGTTATGCAATTTGAAGAATTATGTGAAATTGTCCTTGGGTGCTTACTCTGAATTGCCTGGAAATTGGTCCAACTGAATCAGGCAGAGGGTGTTGTAGATGTGTTAGGGATGAAGGAAGTCAGTAATGGCAAACATCAGAGACAGAAAGAGAGGATACTTTGCCTCTCTTGTCTCACAATGTCTGTTTCCAGTAGAAGGAACTTATTACCTCTTAGTATTTTTAAGGGCTAAAGATGAAATTAAGGGAAGAAAACTGAAATGTGTATATTGAATGTAGCCAGAAAAGAACTCACAAGGACTCTGGTGAGAATATTTTCAGCTGGATGGTGACAGAGGAAGCCTGACCAGAGGAACAGTGCGTGTGCTAACTCTGGCCCTGTGAAATTATTTCTTCACTTGAGTCAAGTCATCCTTGTTGTCTTTACTCCCTCCCTTGTGTCACACCAATTTATCTTGAACCCTGGTGTAGGACAAATCATTTTCTTCCTACTGTTCTGGTTATTCTATCTTAATGTTTTTGTAAATTTTATTTAATATTGATATCTTTCAGGGATATCTTCTAGACTCTCTGTACATTTTTTGACTCTACTTTGACTATTTCCAAGAGTTCATTTTGGGACATCTTAAGTGAGTTGCCTATTATTTACATTAATAATTATTATTTACATTAAAAGAGCTATTAAGATACTTGCAGGAGACATATGTATGTGCCATTCACCCTGAAAGACTCCTTAAGCAAAAGAGTAAGTTTAGACCAAAGTTCCAAGAACTATACTTGGTACACTCCAATAAATGTGTTGGAATGAAGATGAGTATACATAAAAGGATCATGAAAAGCTCTTCTGTGAGTGGGAGAGAAGGTCCTCATATAGGGCTTTGCATTAGGCCTGTTATTTCCTTTCTTAGAAAAATAGGATTGCTAGTCAAGGTTTCCCCCTGTGTGTGTAAAAATTCATATATGTTGAGGTTATTATTAGCTTAGCCATCTAACACACTGTTTCTGGTTATATTCTAGCTTCAACAAATGAGAGAAAACATTCGGCCCTTGAGTCTCTGAGTTTGGGATACTTCACTCAGCATAATTTTTTCCATCTCCATCCATTTGGCCTCAAAAGCCATAATATCAAGGAGACTGGGGGGATGGAGTACAAGGGAATCAATTCAGAGGGAAACCTCCGACTTCCACGAGAAGTCCATTTAACATAGGGGTTCAATTGGGGGAAACATAGAACCATGGGCAACCCAAGGGAGGAAACCGTGGAATGGCATCAGCCTTGGCTAACTATGTGAGTATATGTTTGCTTGATAATGATTTGATTCCTCTTTAATTGTAAGTCCATATTCAACAAATAAAAAAAAGAAGAAAAATAGGATTGCTAATTCTCAATTACTTTAAGGTCTCTAGGTGATAGTAAGAGCTACTACTTACAGACAAACTGTAAAAAACTGGCATTCCAGGTCAAAAGGATTGGGATATCTCACTTATAAACCTCCGCTTCTTCATCTTGCCATGAAAAATATATCAAGGATCAAGTTCCCTCCAATACAGATGGATATACATTGTGAGTCAGGACAGGCAAAGGATCCTTGCTCTTTTCATGTGGCTCATTTTTCTCTTTATTCAACTAATTAAATATACTGTCAAATATTTCCTCAAAGTGTCTTTGAAACAATTCATTTCCTCCATTATGGGAACTATCATTTCTCTACTACAAGTTAACATAATTTTATAAATATACTATTTTTACAGTAGTTTTAGATTCACAACAAAATTGAAAGAAAAGAGGAAAGAGTTCACATCCATCCCCTGCCTCAATACATGGACAGTCTCCCCACTATCAGCATCCCCTAGTGGTATATTCATTACAACCGATGAACCTATATTGACACATCATTACCACCCAAAGCCCAGTTCTCAGTAGTGTTCGTTCTTGATGTTGCCCAATGTATAGGTTTTTGACAAATGTGTAACGGCATGTATTTACCATTGCAGGAACATGCAGAATTATTTAACTAAGACTTCTGCTCTTCCTATTCAGTCCTCTTTCCCTCCCAAGTTCTGGAAGTCATTGATCATTTACCATCTCCATATTTTGAGATTTTCCACAATTTTATATAACTGGAAGTAATAGTAAGTAAGGTTTCTCTGACTTGACAATTTTTGTTCAGTAATAAGGATTTCAAATTCCTCCATATTTTTTCATGCTTTGATAGATCATTGTTTTTTTCCAACAATGAATTAAATTCCATTTTATGTGTTTAATCATTTATTTATTTCTTTACCCACTGAAAGACATCTTGGTTGCTCCAAGTTTTTGTAATTATAAAGTTTCAATAAATATCAAAGTACAGATTTTGTATTAATAACTGATTTTGACTACAGTCTTTCCACTATTATTATATTATATTGCTAAGTATTTCTAGCATTGCTCCATCACATTACCCACCATCCTTCAGACAGGTATCTCTCAAATGTGAAATCTGATCATATAATTGTACCTTTTCATCAGGACAGAGATGAAGTTTCTCTGCATGATTCACCTAATGTCATAGATCTGGTTATTGAATGTCTCTCTATTTTTATCTTTTCCCAATTTTCATATGCATGTTTAACTCATACTGAACTACTTTCTTTACATCATCCCTGCTATCTATATCTGGCCATTTGTATAAGGTTTTTTAAATTGTCTGTATCACTCCTGTGATTGTCTTTCTGTAATCAGTTTTGACTACCGTTTATTCAGAAAAACTTCCATGAATCTCTTTAAATCAGGGTAAGATGATACTTATATATGTTTTACAGCCTCACTCTTCTCCTAGTGCAGTAAGCCCTGCAACTGAGTCACTTGACTCCTGCCCCATATTGTCTTTTCTTAACATATGTAATTAGCAGCAGAATTGAAACATGAATATTAGAGTCATGGCAACTGCTTCTCTTCTTTTGTCTTATCTTCAGAAGAAAAAGATCTTTTCCTTATTTTATATATATATACATATATATGTGTGTGTGTGTGTGTGTGTGTGTGTGTGTGTGTGTGTATAGAGAGAAAGATAAAAAGAGAGAGAGAGAAAGACCAAGAATCAATTTTTAGTTTTAGTTTTTCATCTATTCTTTGTTGCTCTGACACTTTGTTGTGTATGTGGTGCTGGGGCCTAAACCTCGGTCCTCACGTGTGCCAGGCAAGCACTGCAAGTGCTGTAACCCCTGAGCCACCACTCCAGCCCCATAAAAGTTCTTTAGTTTAAGCCATTTTTTACCTTCTGATGGCAAATCTCCTGAATCTATCTTTTCAAGCAAGTTTGGGAACATTTAATTCCACTGCTTACCAGTTTAAATAAGATACTTATACCCATCAGGAAGTCCTGATTTTCCTACATCATGCTCCTCTAGAAAAACAGAGTTTTTGATCATTGTTAATTAATTACTCTTGATTTTTCAAATTCCACTGTTATGTTAATTAGTCCCTTTTTTTTTTTTTTTAGTTGCAAGTAGCAGAAGTCCTACTAATCACTTTAAGCAAAACTGGAATTTGTTGGTTGGTGTAACAGGAAAGTCAAGTGATAACAATGACTTCATAGATGACAAAATAACAATGGGTGCCCCCTTTCTTTCTCTCTCTCTTTTTTCCCAACCGCTTGTCCACTTTCACTTTTATCTTTTAAAGTGCTTTTCTCTATTTGACTTAGTTTTTAGACATCTATGCACACGAAATACCAAGATGAACTATAGATATTCCAGTTCTCAACTGAGTCCTCTCTCACTCTGCATTATGAAAGTAAATTATATAAAGGATTTCTTATGCATTATTGGTTTTGCTAAGCAATCAGCTAGAATAGAACCTCATTCTTTTCTCAGTGGCTCTAGTTCAGTATCTTACCAGGCAGATATTACAATTATTTCAATAGATCTTCATAATGAAAATGAGAAATTTCCCAATAGGGAAAAAATGCTGGACATAAGAAGAAAGTGAGTTGAATGTATCATATTCTTTCACCAAATTCAAATCTCACTAACTTTAATGAATAATTTTGTATTTAAATAAGGTACTCATTCTACATCTTCAATCAGCATGTATATCCATGTACTGAGCTAAAAAGTTCAACTGCCGAACATTTGAACAGATGCATGTTAAAAACTGGTATTACGGAAAATATTTAAAATTGCATGTATGTTTGTTTGCAATCTGCTATATTTAAGTCTTGCATTATTATTATCATAAATTTATTGGTATTTTGGTGATAATTATTGATAGAACATAATAAAGCAGAATTGCATTGTGATTTCCAATATTCTCAATTAAGTAATATATATTTTATAAATAGAATTTAAATAACTAGGGCCTGGAGTGATGGCTTGGCAGTTACTGTGCTTGCCCAGCATGCTTGAGTATTTGAGTTCAAACCCCAGCACCATGTACACAATAAAATCGTCCCTTTCTCATTAAAAAAAAAGAATTTAATTAATTTCATTTTAATTGCTTTTAAGGTTTTAGCTAGGCAGCTTGATGATATCATCCCTGCCCTCACACACTAGAATTAGGAAGCATGCACCCTAGGTAATTATAATAAGATAATACCTATAAATATTTACATTTATTCTATATTCTACTAGTTGTATCTCTCCCAATTCATCATACCAATAAATCTGTAATTTTTTAAAAGGAAATATTATTCTACTGTTCATTTGATTTAAATAAATCATCTCCAGAACTTCAAATGCAGTGGGAAATGCAATGTAAACACATATTCTTCTATCTGTGTTAGCATCACAACTTTTCAGAACACTTTTTCTTGTGCCTCCAATATTGATTAATTTATGCAACATATATCTCATTAGTTATTTCTGGGTTTGAAAACTGCAAAAGATGCCCGTAAAATACATGTCAGATTATATATACTATTCCAATAACTCAGAAAGGCAAACTAAAAACATGCAATATTTTCAAGATGTTTTTTAATCTAGTCAACATATTTTTCAATTCCATCCTAAACAGGAAAAATAATGGGCCTTGCTTTCAATTCACTTCCTCCATTAAGTCAGTCATTCAGACAATACAATATCATTAAAAGTGAGAAACCCCAAATCCAAGACATAAACCCAGGAAAAGCCTCAGGTGCTGACAGATTTTATATCAATTTTTATAAAACTTGATTGTGGCAATTATCTCTAACATCAAAGAGTCTTTTCAGAATTTTTTAAGACCAGAATTATGTCTCAAGACATGAAAACTCCCTTGATCCCATAATCCTTAAAAAGATGACTAGGTAAGGAACAATTGGAGGATTTTCATCCTCTTTTACTCTCCTGAATAGAGAGCACAATATTGCTTCCCAGGTTTTAGCTACGCACCTCAATGATATCATTCCTGCCCTCATACACTAAGATTAGGAAGGATTCACCCTAGGTAGTTTTAAGAAGATAATACCTGAAAAATATTTCCATTTATTCTACCAGTCCCATCTCCTCCAATTCATCATACCAATGAATCAGTAACTTTTTAAAAGGAATGAATAAACTTAATAAAAAGTCATTGGGTGATCCTGTCCACCCCATTAGTTTGATCTGCTTGTAGAAAATATTTAAATCTCTAATTTGCTCATTATGCTTCAATGCTCGTCTTACTTCCAGCCAAATTACCACAGCTCTCCTGCCATCTGGTCATCATTCAACTGTTGTTTTTCTGGTGTCAGGAAAAATTTAAACACGTCAAAAAAAAAAAAAAAAAGACCCTAAGGGATTTTGGAATGCCTAATGTTTATGCTAAACTCATATTTCTGAGTGAAAAGACATGGGGAAAGAAAGATTTGGAATGCTGACCACTATAATCCTTTTTATCATGAATATCTTTATCATTTTCTTCTGCAATTTGACTCAGGATTATTTACAAAGTAATACTTATATTATGAATGGAGTTTCCAAGTCAAACCAATGGCAAAAATACCCATTTAAGCATTCTTTTACTTAATAACCAATTATGTACTGGTTGTCATGTCATAGGGTAAGACAACAGACATAAATACAAAGGAGTAAAATGAAATTTTGCTTAAGAACTAGGGATAAGGGGCTGGATCCGGTGGCTTGGTGGTTATGGTGCTAGCTTGGCATTTGCAAGTATGTGGCTTCTAGCTCCAGTGCCAAGTATACACAAAGTGTTGGAGGAACAAAGTCATGAGAAAAACTAAATAAAAATTACTTCTCTCTTTCTCTCACTGTCCCTCTTCCTAAAAAAAAAAAAAAAGTAATAGTAGGTGATAATTAAAGTCATATCATATGACAAAGAGAATACTTTTCATCTTTCTTACCTCAGAAGTGAATGTGCTGGACCCCAGTCATCCAACTGCATGGTCATTGTAGCATCATGCAGACACTAGCTGAGACACATTCAGTTAAGAATCTGTTGGTCCAAAATCAGTATGGCTAATGGAGCTGACACTTCTGTACCCCGAAGATAGATTCAATCATTTCAGCATGGTATCCGTTTCTGCAAAGAGCATACCTCCTTCTGAGCCTAGCTTAGTTTTTACACTGAGTTAGTAACATAGATTCCAAAACTTTATCTATCTGGAAAACAGGTACATATGTTAATTAGGTTTCATGATCACTCCTTTCTACCTCATCCCTCCTCTGCATTCATGACCTTTATTCAATACTCATAGGGAAGATGAGATTTCTAATAAAAACAAAAAACTGAATGCTGGATGGAATTCTCAAAGTACTTTGAGCTGCCAGGGTATAGATATGATTGTGGAAGTTCAGTAGAAGCTAGCTGACTGCTGAATATAAGTAATATGAATATGAAAATAAATATATCTAGTGGCTTATACAAAAGCAGGTATTTGACCAATAGTCCAGTAATGATTGAAAGATTTTATTCAATGAAATTTCCTGTATGGTAATTGATCAGCCTGTGGCCTCAATACTTGTAGTTTGGTATACTATATGTAAGAAGAAATAGTTGTTCTATATGAGAAGAAATTATTGTTCCTAGAATTTATTCTCTGAACCCAAATAGCATAGTAAACAACACTATGCTTTGCTTTCCATCCAAGTATTCTTTTACTATGATATTTTTTCTCAATTTTCCTATTATAATTATTCTGTTTCCATGAACTCTGTAGCTCATAATTTAAGGCCTAGAATGGGTATAATCTGGCTTCTATTTTTCTATTTAGTCATATCTGTTACTTTGTTCTTCAAATTCTTTGTTGCTCTGTTTAGCATACATTGAGATTTTCACTGAGATGTATATATGTTTTGTGGACAAAAAGCTCAATAAATGAGGCTAATTTATACATGTGTAAGCAAGAAGTTGAAGATTTAGATGTGGATAAGATAATTTAGAAATAACCTTGAGAGACAACATTTTTGAATAGGTGAATATTATGTGTGTATATATATATATATATATATATATATATATATATAGTAAAACAGTTGAAGCTGGAAAGAAAAGTGATTAAAATTGATTTCAACCAAAGTTTAAAATTATTCAATGAAAGTTACATTTGATTTTTTTAATCATAAATAAAGCTCTTTTAATTGATAAATAGCCATGGCAGAAATCACAAGTTTAGGGAGAGGAAATGATGATGACTTATTTTCTTTAAGGATTTGAACACATAAGGGAAATTTGTCTCTCAGATGGTAACAAAAAGCACATATGTGAACAGTAGAGATATAATTTAAGTGCTAATTATTGAATGCATCTGCAAAATAAAGAAAAACCATGCAAGAAATGGACATGTTAATTGTACAGGAAGAGTAACTGATTCTAGAGAGTCCAAAACATATGGAAAGCTATGTTACGAAGAAGGATTCGTGCACCACACACTGGGGTGCATGCCTATAATCACAGCCAGGCAGGAGAATTGGACAAGTTGAACACATCAAGAGCAGCCTGAGCAACTTAGCAAGATCCTGCCTCAAAAGAAAAAAAAAAAAAAAGAAAGAAAGAAAAGAAAAAAAAGGAGGGGGGTGGGTAGGGGCATCTTCTCTCTGCTGATTCTACTACAATTGAGAATGTTGGGGGAAAATGCTTTTTGAAAAAGCTACAAGTTATTAAAAATAACAAGTGTAGCGGAACCCCTCTTGTTATTGAATGCTGTTGATTGAACAATTACAATAAGTAGGTATAGTCTCTCACACGGTAAGAAGTCATCTCAACCTGTGGAAGGCAAAGAAAGATACATTAACTGGCAGGAGTAGAAACAGGACATGGTATCTCAGTAAAGTCCCTAAAAAAAACCCCATACCATGGAAAACTTTCATAAACACCCTGTAAATGTTATAGGTAGATATTTTTCTGAAAATTGGATCAGTGGAGGCTTTAGGAATTGTAACAAACAATTAAGTCCCATGTAACTTTAAGTTTTAGACTATTTATTGCTTCTTTCTTGCTTACTGCTAGAATGTATTTTTTTTTTTTTAAGAGAGAAGGCAGTGAGAGAGAGACAGAGTCAATTTTTATTGAGTTTTTCACATGGCTTTTGTTGCTCTGACACTTAGTTGTGTATGTGGATGCTGGGGTTTGAACCTGTATACTCATGCATGCCAGGCAAGCACCATAACCACTGAGCCACCACTCCAGCCCCTAGAATGTATATTATTAACATATATTCCAGAATGATCTTTTAAAAATGCATATTTACTATGTCGCATACCAGCATGTAAAAAAGTAGTTTGACTTTATTCCTAATTGCTTCACATTACAATTTAAGCTCTCTTGAATAACATAAAAATAAACTTCTAATAACCTTATTCTAGTAACACCCCTTGTCACATCCTGTACAACTTTCAAGAAGTTTAGTCATGCTGAACTGCTAAAAGTTTCTAAAACTATCTTTACTTCCTCTTGTCTCAGTGATTTGCATATATTGATCTATCTATAATCACCTTTTCCACGATATTACCCCAAAAATTCTAATTTTGAATTCAGTATTAGGGTACAATCTGTTTCTTTCTAGCAAGCTTTCTGTGACTTACCCCAGATACATCTCTTATCTTTTACGAGAATATACAGTGCGTATTTCATAGCATGGATCTCGGGTATGAAAAATTTCTATTTGATAGCAAAACTCTACCATAAGCTTATTATTGTATAAAAGAAAGAATTCATAACAGCATTAAACAGCTGTTAAAATAAGTAGTTGAATTCAGAAAAAAATGTTGAAGACAGACTTCAGACATGAATATAAACAGGAATAAGCAATAGAGTTCCCAGTGCCCCATGACCAGAGATTTTTTTGTGTGCTCATCATTCAGGTTCTGACTTTTTGACATCATAATTTAGTCACAATTTCCTCTTTTATTTTTATTTTCCTGTTTCTTTGTTAAACTTTGGTTAGATGTTAGCAATTGTCACTGTTATCTTTTTGAGTATTAAATTTTACTAAATATGAAATTTCTTTAAATATTTTACTATTTATTGTGAGACAGGGCTGATGTGAACAGTTTTTTTTTTCTTTTGGAACATAGTTTTAAACATTTTAAAGAGGATTCATAACAATTTTTTCTTTTTCTTTTTCTTAAAGAGAGAGGGATTATGAGAGAGAAAGAATCAATTTTAGGTAGTTTTTTTTTTTTTTTTTCATTTGGCCTTCATTGCTCAGACCCTTTGTGGTGCATGTGGTGCTGAAGTTTGAACCCGCGTTTCTGCACATGCAAGGCAAGCTCTGTAACCCCTGAGCCATCACTCCAGCCACAGCATAACAGCTCTTCATGGAGGATTGATTCCTGCCACTCCTCACTACAGAGGGCTTCACTGAATACTCCACATATTAGCAGGGTTTTTATGCTCTCAGTGATGGATGCACAAAAACATTCCTGCCCTAAGGTGAAGTATAGAACTTTACCACCTATTTTTGTAAATCTTTGACTGATCTTCACATGCATCAGTTACTAATAACTACTTAGCTTAAATTTCAAGGGAAATACTCTTCATATTCCTAGAGCACTCTCCGTTTACAGCCTTTCCTTCCTGAACCTCAAATCCTGATTCCTTAAGTCAGGATAATAAATAAGGTAATTTTTGGATCCTTTCCATCCAGCTTTTCTTGTAATATTATTCAGGCAGTGAACTTGGACATTGATAGGGCTTAGCTCATATTTTCTTCCTTTGAATAATTTTCGTCCTTTGTGTAGTTGACAAACCTACCATTCTTCAAGTAAAAAATATTTAAGACAATCCAGCAAAAAATGATACATTATCTTCAAAGTGGCAAAAATAATACTGATGATTGCTTTTAATAACAACAATAGAAACCAAAGTCAATAGAAAATAATATATTCTGTGTGCTTAAAAAAAAGCATTGCAGATCTATAATGCCATTTCAAGTGAAAATATATTCAATAGTAATAGTGGAATGAAAGATACATTTAGGGGAGAAAGAGAGAGAGAGACAGAACGACAGACGGACAGAGAGAGATTAGCTCATATCAAGAGAAAAGCAAAAGGATATTTTTCAGAGACAAAGGACCCTGAAAAAATTCAGTAGATTTAGCAAGGAGTAAAAATCAACAGGAAGTGTGACCACATGAGTAAATTTCAATGACTTTAAATATAGTACAGAAAAATAATTACAGTATGCATGTTAGTTAAAATAGAGACAAATAGGCATAGAAATGCAAAATAATTTGAAGATAAGGATAAATTAATTTAGAGTACAAAAGTTCCAGAATTTAAAAAAAGTTCTGGAATTTAAAAGTTCTAAAATTTAATAAGAACCAATTTGCATTAAACATTAGAAAGCCAAAGAAATATGCTAAAATATCTAGTATAATAGCAAAATGTGATAATAAAAATTGATAACTGTCAAGGCAATTGAAAGAAAAAATATTTAAACCCAAGTAAATGTAAACATTTATATACTCAAATATATAAATATTTATGAAGGAAAAATTAATAATTAGTAGGAAATGTGTGAACACATCATTAATCTTTATGTAACATGAATCATTCATAAATGGGTGAAAGTGTTGCCTCACCTCTAATAAAATAGGAAACTAAATCCCAGATGAATTACATATGTAACATTTTAAAAAGCTATCATGGATGTTATGAAGAAATTTTAGTTAAATATTCTGAAGTGGTTATTTTGATAAACCAATGATACTTTCTGCCTTACCAACTACAACTGGAAGTATTAACAGCCTCAACTCAAAAGAAATAAACGTGTTTGTGTGCGTAATACTTAACAATATCTGAATATCTGAAAAACATTATTAAAAAAGTGGAGATGTTATAAATAAAGTGTAGACATGTGTACACATTGCATGTGTGTTGCATACGTCTCACAATAACTGTCAACAAAACACTGCCTGCTCTTTTTCTTTTTCATTAACTCCTTATCCATTTCCATATTTCCAGTTGTTCTTTAATTAATGTATTTTACTACTTCACAACGAAAAGTAATCTAAGTAATGTGCTTACGCATTCTTAAAATTCAACTATTTTTAAAGATTTGTGACAAAACCGCACTCCTAAAAAAAATTAAAACCACAGTCCACTTCCAGATACAATACTCTTTAATATTTTGTTTTTACTATGTACACTGATTTAGGCATGTCTAAATAACACAGTTATTAAAAGTTCTTAACCTTGGTTTAGGAACAATATAGGACTCAGAAGAAAGGCAAGGGATCGGGGATGAGAGGAGGTAGGTAGGGGGTGCGTGGGGGATATTGAACAAATTGTATTGCTGATTTGTGTGCATCTAGGAATATGCGACAACTAATCCCATCGTTGTGTAAAACTATAATGCACTAATAAAAAATAAATTGAAGCAAATTCTTAATCTCGGATGTTTTAAAATAATATCCAAATGAATACAGAATCTAACAATCTTACTTCTCTATATGAGTTCATAGATATTTTTTATATCACCTCAGTATTAAAAAGTCACTATTTTATCAATATTTAAAATTTATATAGACCATTAACTATTTCTTAGACTTAAGGTATTACCGCATATATACTTTATATATAGAATCTCCAAAATTGTTAATTTTTCATGTATTTTCGATGTATCTCTGATTAAATTCTTGCTAATCATTGACAGAGTCACAGAATTTACCTTAAGACTACACATCACATTAGGTAATTTACCCCTTTTCTTTTATTTCTCCTTCATTGTTTCTCTGCCTCCCTACCTCGCTCCTTTCTGTCTTTGTCTTACTGTTTCTTATACACCTGGAGTTCACAATCCTGCTGCAGTATGACCTCCTTACTCTCCAGGCCAGCTGGAATTCCTGGAAGGTTCTTGCCAGGGCATTTCTAATCATGCCCTTCATATCTTTCTTTCTTTCTGAATTTCAAGGTTTTTATTTCTTGGGTTGTTCCTTCATTTAATCTGAGTTCATTCCCCAGTATTTTGGTAAGAAAAGGCTATGTGAGGCACAACTTTCTTTCTTTCTTTCTTTCTTTCTTTCTTTCTTTCTTTCTTTCTTTCTTTCTTTCTTTTTTTTTAAGAGAGGGAAGGACAGTAAGAGAGAGAGAATCAATTTTATTTAGTCTTTCCTGTGTCTTTCGTTGCTCTGACACTTGTTTGTGTACATGGCGCTGGGGTTCGAACCTGCTTCCTCTCGCATGCCAGGCAAGTGCTCTAACAGCTGAGCCACTGCTCCAGCCCAAGGCACGATTTTTAAAACACATTACGTCTGAAAATATTTTTATGACAGCCACACATTTAACTGTTAGTGCTTATAAAAATGTAAGTTGAAGTTGCATTCTATAATATTCCATTTTCAAGCAACTACAAGGTTGAAAAGTCTGATATTGATAGCTTTGTGCTGCAATAACAAAGCATTTTAGGGACTGGAGAGGAGGCTCAGAGGCAGATCAGTTGCCTGGCATGTGTGAAGTCTCAGGTTTGATCCCCAGCACCACATACACAAATAAAAAAGGAAAAAAAAAATGGAAAAAGATAAAAAAAATCTGTCTCTAAAAAAAATTAGGAAAGTCCTGTACATTGGATAATTTATAAAGCTCAGAAATGTATTTCTCTCAGATCTGAAGGCTGAAAAGTCAAAGATCAAGGACCAGCATCTGGTATCTGGTCAGGTCCTGTTCTTTGCTTCCAAGATGGTGCCAGGAATTTTGAATCCTCTGGAGATAAGGGAGGTTTTTCACTCACATGGCAGAAAGGCAAGAGAGAGTCTATTCTCACAGGCCCTATCTCTAGTGACATTAATCATAGTACCATCTATTAAGGTGGAAGCACTTAATATCATTGTATTGGGGAATAATTTTCTAATTAGTGAATTTTAGGGGACACATTCAGATCATAGCAGATGTGATTCAATTCTTAGCCCTTTAACCCTTTATATTTGACCTGTTTTTTCTCTGAAAGAGGAAGATTGGAGTCTCTATTATATTTCACTCCTGTTTTTAATAGGAAGCATTACTTAATGCCATTTATTTCACTGGGTGTTCTCAAATCTTATTTCTCAAGAAAAGCATCTCATCCTTTGTTTGAATCTGCAGTGGGAAATCACTTGGCTGTGCAGGATAGGGAGAGGATAGGGAGGAAAACTCTGTTTTAGCCACCATCTAAGATCTGCCATGTTTTCAATATGTTTGTTTGTTCAAGAGAGAGAGGGACAGTGAGAGAGAGAGAGAGAGAGAGAGAGGGAGAAAGACAGAATCAATTTTATTTGGTTTTTCACTTGGCTTTCTTTGTGTACACAGTGCTGGGGTTTGAACCCGTGTACTGGTGCATGCACGGGGAGTGCCGAAACCACAAAGCCATTGCTCCAGCCTCCCTCAATGTTTTTAGTATTGTATCTCATGCTTGGGTGACAGTGTACACTGACTACTTAATCTCATCACATTCTCACCAGGTTTCTATACTAATGAATCTACACAAATTATATAAAAATAGAAGTGATACACAGACCATTGTTCTGGTCTTTTTGCAGTTTCTCCTCACAAGTAAGGTTATGGAAAAAGAGAGCCCTGTGAAGCTTTGTTCCACTGTTTGTTCTCCCACTTCCTAAATTGGAAGAAGAAGAATAGCAGCACTATAGAAAGCAATAGGGGTACACTCTTGAAGCCCTGACTCCGCAGCTACTATTCAGGTAGTTTTCTTAGGGTTTCTGCTTTGTACGTCTCTGACAGTCTTTCTGGAGGGTCAGTCTAGAACCCAATTCACTGGTCCACCCCATGGCTGTATTAGAAATTGATTTTCTGTACTTGGTCCTTTATTGCACAAAATGCCTCATTCTCCAAGTAGAGCCCTGCTTCTTCTATCTACCCATCTATCTTTCAGAGAATTTAGAACCTTCAATCTTAAATTGTTTTAGAGATCTACAAAATACATTTTCATACCTTTGGTTGGTGTCTTAACTCTTGTACATTTTTCACTTTGAGCTGGATTGGGTTTTTTTCCATATTAAAAGAAATTTGTTGGAATCTGTTACCTTCTGACTTCTTCTACCTATTTTTTCTGTCCATTGGGTTTATATTATCATTATCACTTAAATATTTTTGAAGGAGATAGAGAACTTTGAAGAAGAATTGGAAATATGCATTTTTCTCTAGCTCACAATTTAAATAAGATTTATCCATGATTTACAATTTTGGTAAGGAATAAAAAATAATAATGAGAGATGATTGGAAAAATGAGTATTTTTTTTCCTAAATATAAATTATGCTTTATTGACTACTTGTGTTCTGTATGGCATTTAATTACAGAAAAAAATTTGATAGTGAAAGATCAAGAGACCATCATAGACTTCTTAATAAACCTTGGGACTGGAAGTTAAACCTGGTACAGGAAAACCCAAAATATACAATTAATATACGAAATTTAGTTTTCTCTGTCATTTTTGTAGACACTGTTGTGATTTCTTTCCTTGACATTTTAGGGAATGAAAAAGAAAGCGTGAGTCTATAGGTAGGATGAGGGGGAGCTTTTTTGTGAAAGCTGAGCTGCCACATGAGGAGTTAAATATGGTATGGATATTTTTGAGGCAGTAGGGACAAGAGGGGGATTTATGCTTACCCCACTCCAATTCATCAATCTTAAGGAAATGAAGAAGTATCACAGATGGAATTGGAATTCCTGATTACTTTAGGTGGTGATTTAAGCTGTTCTATTGGTATATTTAAAAGAAGTTCAAGAGAACTTAAAATTTTACAA
Source organism: Aplodontia rufa (assembly GCA_004027875.1). Lineage (NCBI taxonomy): Eukaryota > Metazoa > Chordata > Mammalia > Rodentia > Aplodontiidae > Aplodontia > Aplodontia rufa. Next base: position 74,291 of record PVKS010004193.1, on the reverse strand, counting down.
CTAGTATGCTTCAAAGAAGTAGCAAATTTAATTCTGGCATAAATTTCTATCTCAGGGTAAGAGGCCTAGACTAGAGATCATTCTCTCCAGTTATTTCTTTTCAGGAAGATGAATGTTTGAACCACCCAAGTATTGTGAATTTTTATTCGTAACATGTGAACTACCTTCCTTGAGACACAGCTTCTTTATTACTATGACAGTTAAGTCAATTTAGAGGTGGGAGGTGTAGCTCAGTGGTAGAGTGAATGCGTACACTGCGTGAGACCCTGAGTTCGAACCTCAGAACAACATTGGCATCATCAAAAATTATTTAAATTTAAGACAAAGCTTTTTATCTTATGAGAAAACAGTGTTGTATAGTGAAAAGGGTTGTGGTTTTGAGACCCAATGAAGCTATTTCAAATTTCTTCCACTTACTGCATGAGTTCATCTGAAAATTTTGTTAAATTGTCCTTAATCTCATTCACATCAATAAATAGACCATAGTACCACTTCAATTTTATATTTTTTATTTGCAATAAGGTATGTTAAAGATATATTTCAGATTATGGTAGATAGCAATATTGATCAATGGTTTTCGTTACTGTTACTATTGAAGACAGTTAAAAGTGTCTTTAAAAATGTCACTTGATAATGAAGGTGGTAATCTTAACATGTCCACTCACAAGAAAGTGAAGTAAGGAGGGAAACATTATTCATGTGGTTTTTTTTGTTTGTTTGTTTTTTGTTTTTTAAGAGAGAGGGAAAGTGAGAGAGAATCAATTTTTATTGAGTTTTTCACAAGGCTTTAGTCGGACACTCAGTTGTGTACATGGGTGCTGGGGTTTGAACCTGTGTACCTGTGCATGCAGGGCAAGCACTGTAACTACCAAGCCACCGCTCCAGCCCCTATTCATGTGTTTTAAAGTACACCTTTGTACTCTTACAAACAAGCTACCTGGTTGGACAGAAGTTATCTAGTTAGAGTAACAATGAAACACAAGCAGACAAAACAGGCGGAGGATTAAGGATTCAAGATCTTTAAGGTCTCTCTGATTTACCGCACTAATTTTACTTATTCACTATTTTGAAAAGCTGACAAGCAAAATAGAGATATGTTTTAGAGATAACAAATTTTAAAATTTTGGGTCTCTTCCTTACTATAAATAGCAGTGAAGTATATATTTTCTAAGAGTAAAGATAACTCTGGGAGCATAAATGTCTATGTAAGTGTATTGAATTTTCTTTCACTCTGCTTCCAAATAACAGTGGTCCCATTTTAACAGTTGTATAGGTGTTTTTAAACAATTCATCTCTATCTCATTTTAATTAAACATGCACTCTCTCCAGTCCCCACACTTATAAAAATGTAGTTTGCAATTTGACAGGATGATATTATAGTATTGAGCAATATGTGAATTGGTTTCAAAGTAACCAGAGTTGAAGCATACATCAATCACCACAAGTGCAAATGCAGGTCACTAAAGCTGTCAATTTCAATCAGCTCTGTAATTAAATACATCACCAATATGGATTTTGTGTAAGAATGTCACTTGTTCTTCAGCTGTCTGCTATGAGGACAAATCACACTTCACTGTCTCTGCATAGGCATTCTAAACATAGTATTTTTAAAAGCAGAACATCTTCATCCATCTTTCTCTGATGTGTTAAATAGAAATCCATTTACTAATGTGTAGTCTAAAAGCTATGTTGTTAAATATATATTTGAACTGCATTCTATTTAATTAAAATGTTGCAAAATCTCAGTTGGCATTTTAAACTCATCTTTAGCACCTTTCCTGGCATTCGTTATGAAGTAAATAGATAATGAATAATAATCACCTTTTAAAAGGCTGAACAATTTGTAATTATGGAAAATTTGTAATTAGAGATCCTTTATTATATTTTCAGAAAGCAGAACATGCTTTTGGTTATGAAGGAATAAATTATTCATTTCAATTTCAGCATGAGTACAAAACTGTTTCACATTTAGAAAAATCTTTTATTTTTTTAAACAGCTATAAAGTGTCATCACCTTCTATTACACTTACACTACATGGGAAAAGACTGCAACAAAGCCGTATTACCAAATATATATTGCCTGCCATTTGATTTAATCTTCAAATAAGCTCCAGGAAGCAGGTCCCTGGACAGTTAATCTTTAGTTTTGTAGCCCATGCACATTTTCAATAAGGTTACAGGGGAATTAGGCCCAGTAGGGAGAGGAAAGGCATATTGTCTTATTCCACAGGCAGCTGTTGTGAGCCCTGCTAGCAAATTGTAACTTCCTTAATTATGAAGCGCTTGATGAGTTGAATATCATCCTGATCGTGCTTGTCAAAGAAAGTCATTCTAAGTCTTTAGTACAGAGTTTTAGCCATTTTCTAAAAATTCCTTTGGCCAATACTGAATCTCAAATCACATTTCTATTCACAAATTTCATCACAAAACCAAACCATTAAATAACTTGAAACATTAAGGAATAGACTCAATAGTTAAGGTTTTAAAAAGATTCAATCAAAATAAAATACTTAGGGAAAGTGTTACATAAACAAAAAGTGATAGTAACTCTACATGTTTAGATTGTGGTATTCCCTCCACTCATAATGCACATACATAATTTCTCAAGCATAGTTTAGATTCTTATTTAACAATAACATCAATAAATAACACATTGATAAACCAAATGCATGAATCATCTGGAAAAAAATCATACAAACTTAATATCACTCTGAGTGCCATCCAGGAAAAAAAATTAAATAGAGGAACATAAAACAAAGGGACATTAACTGCAAGTTGCTGACTTGAGGGTTTTGGGGGTTTTGTTTTGTTTTCCTTTGTGGTCAGCAGAAGCATGCAATAACTCAGGAACAATTTTCAGTGAATTATTGTACCTACTCAATTTATTTTGGAGTGATCTTTATAAGCTAAAGCCCACTTATATAAACCTACATGTTGACTTTGGATAGCCCCTAAACAGCACAAGAATACTCTCATTTCATTTGTTTTAGTTTCTCAGAGCTTCATGTTTAGCTTTATCCGTTGTTTCTGAAATGCATGAATACTAAGGAATCATCCTTTCCTGAACAAACGCTAAATAAATAGTAGAAAATGTGAAATTGAGTTTAAAAAATGAAAAGGATGAAACCAATCAAATTTGCACTGATTTTCTTGGAAGTAATGTGGCCTATTGGTACTGACATAGTTTTTCTACCTCTCTTCTGAAACTAAAATTTGGTCCACCCTCTGTGTCTACAGGTTCCACATCCATACAGACTGCCAACTGCAGATTGAAAATATCTGGTAAAAAATCATGACTCTACTGAATATGTACAGATATTTTTTGTTGCCACTATTCTCTAAGCAACATAATATAACAACTATTTATATAGAACTTCCATTGAAGAGGTACTATAAGTAATCTAGAGATGATTTAAAGCATATAGAAGGTGCACATAGGTTACATGCAAGCCCTTCACTGCTTTATATAAGGGACTTGGGCATCTGCAGGGTCTGGTACCTGTGGAGGTCCTAGAACCTATCCTCCATGGATGTGTTGGACTAGCAGCCCAGCTAGTCCCTCAGTGCTTCTCGTGAGATTTCTCGAAGTCCTTAGGTAAAGGCTTCTCACATAACCTTACCTATTGCAATTAGATTCTCAGTTTTCTCAAATCTACTGTTCAATATCTTCCAACAACCCACACAGCAACACTCATCTGTTTCACAGGGGAAAAAAGACAACAACAACAACAATACCAAGTGACTAATAAAGATCAACAAGCCAAAAAAAAAAAAAAGATCTCATCTCAAATCATTAATATCCAGAATGCCTTTTAATTTTTATGAAAGAATTAACTTTTTCATGTCTGAAAGCTGACCTCTCTGCCATGGTGGGGATTACTTCCTCCCTCATTCACCTCGTATCTCCCACCACCAAGTAGCTTACTTACTCTGACTGTATTTTTTACTTTCCCTCAACTGATTCTTACACTTGTATATGTAAAGAAATATAAGTTCCTTAAATTTAAAATGCCCTCTCAATGCTATATTCCTTTCAAATTAGTTGAAAAAAAAATTGAACCACAGGAAGGCTTTTTTTTTTTTTTTTTTTGAGACAAGATCTCAGTAAGTTGCTGAAACTGGCTTTGAACCATTGATCCGCCTATCTCTTGCCCCACTGGTGCTACATGCATGCACCATCCTGCTTAGCAAAAATTCCCTTTTTTAATGGGGAAAAATATAGTCTTTGTTACTAAACAAGCAAAAAGTACATGTTTATCTCCATTCTTTACTTACTGTCGAGTAGCTTCTGGCATATTCTTCTTTTGTTAGACGTTAAAGAGTGTTTCGTCACTGATGTCAGTGGTACGTCTTAGGTAATATGTTACTTGTTGTCTAGCACTTGGGGTTATTGGCAGTTCTCTATTTCCTCAGTAGTGGAGTTTCAATTACCTTATCTATTGAATAGTGGTAATCTCAGACTTTGGTCCTGTTCTTTGAATTTCATGGGTAGCTGCAATGCTCCAAACTCAATAATTACCAGATGAGCCTTGCTTTGAGCTCCAGATGTATACCAACAGATTCATTCTGAGTGTCCTAGGTCATCTCCATACTCCCTCCCTAACCAGTGCCTCCCCATTCTTACATTTCTCTGTCCTTAAGAAAAGTCCCTGAATTGCCTATGAAAGGAATGTGAGTCGAACTTGATTAATTTTCTTATCCCACACAAATATTAAACACAATAAGTAGGGTATGTGTTTTTAATGTCTTCCAAGGCAGCTTTCTTTCCTCCAAATCCATGGCTGATGCCTACTTCATTTTCCTTAATTCTTATTACTGTAGCTCCTTCTTAATATGTTTCCCTGACTCTTAAATTTCTTCCCTCACAGATACTTTTCACACCACCATGCAGTAATGTTTATTTGTATCTGTAAGATTCAAATCTGAGCATGATTTTCTTTTACAAATAGTCTTTCGTTGACTTTCTTTGGCCTTGGATAAAATAAAAGTTGTAATAATGCATCCCTTTCTTTCCTAAACTCAGATTTTTCTATCCACCCTCAAGCATTCTAATTCCATCAGTATTATTTATATTACTCAAATATTATCACACTTAATTTTCTCCTGCTGGTTCTCATTTAACTCAATCTTTAAAAAGAAGTTCAATGTTTATTTTACTTAAAATATTTCCCTTTTAACTTTTATCTGTTTTCATCCCTGTCTCTATAACTTTCTCTTCCTTTCCACCCTTCTGTTCGTCCTTGTCAAACCAAATCCCATACTGAAGAAATTAAATTTCACTTCATGCATTTCTTTTTTTTTTCAAAGAAAGAAGGACAGTGAGAGAGAGAGAGAGAGAAACAGAATCAATTTTTATTGAGTTTTTCACATGGCTTTCATTACTTTGACACTTAGTTGTATACGTGGGTAGTGGGGTTTGAACCCGTGTACTTGAGTGCATGCTGGACAAGCACCATAACTGCGGAGCCACCGCTCCAGCCCACACTTCATGCATTTCTTATACATCAGTCTCACTCTTGTGATTTTTATGTTATTTTGTTGTTTCCATTAATTTATCTATCTTTCCATTAGAGGAAACTTCTGAGATTACCAGGTATATTTAATGTTTTTGAGGAGGGAAGGGGTAACCACTATTGAACCAGAGGTGCTTAACCATTGAGCAAAATCCCCAGCAGCAGAGGCTGGCTTTGAATTTGCAGTCTGTTTGCTTCAGCTGATGGCATTACAGGTGTGCACCCCTGTGCCTGGCTAAATGTTGGAGTTTTCAGTCCGGTCATCACGTTTGGTTACCAAATGATATAAGGTATATTCAGTGCTTAGGGAACTTCCTTGTACTAAATAATAGCTCAATATATAGAGGGACTGGGTTTCCTCCCTCAGCTTCAGATATATCATATGCACTATTTATATTTGCTATGTCAGGTAATTACTCTCTGAGTCACTACTTACCCAGATAACTAGAACTTTTAACTCAAGACACTTTTCTAATGGGAATTTATCTCACCATAAGTGAGTGCAATGTCTCTGGGGGTCTTATACTTTCTGGTAAACTCCAGAGAATGGATCTCCAATTCCATTTCACACTGGTCACTGCTGATATTCTTGCTTTCTAATCCTTGTGAACCATAGAAAGAGATCAACTCTGCTTTTTCAGTGTCAGGTTTGGGTAAAAGCTTTTGCCTAGGCTGCACATTATGCAAGAATACACAGCTCCCAGTGGCACCATGCAGGCATTCCCACCTAAGCAAAATATGTGAGTCATAGTGCACTGACACTCAAGAATCCTTTCCGTAGTCCCTTCCCTCAGTTTCAAGTCTAGCCACCATATATTCCCGTCCCCACAATATCACCGAAGACTCAACAGCAATCTTCTACAAGAAGTTTAAGGTCTTGAGAGGTAAGCTACAGGATACAACTCATGCTTTCCTTTCTTTCTTGAGTAGGAAAGGCTTAAGCAGATAAAATCCAATGCCTTCATGAAAGAAATTTGGTTTTGATTTGTTGTGGTTTATTTTTTAAGTTCTAGATTCCCATGGCAGCAATGGCTTATTAAAATAATTTTTTAAGAAAAACAAACTTTTTATTCAATAGTGAATTGTGTTACAAGTGATCTACTGTTATTAATATAATCAATGATAATAAAACAGATGGTATCCAAACCTGGTTAATTGTCTTGAGAAAATACACAAATATCAAATTATATGTGGAACTCTAATAGAAGGGAAAATTGAATGGCTAATATCATTCACAATACAGATATTTCATTTTTGAATCATTCATATATTTTCCAATTTTTTACAAAAATAGTGGTTTGTCAGAAATGATCAACCATTTACCCTTGTAGCTGGTTTCACTCATCTGGTAAATTAACACCAATAATAACTGATTGCCAGTACAAGAAAATAATAAATGGGAAAAGTGAAATTAAATTATATATCACATGATGAAAATTAAAAGAGTACATTATCTTTTAGTAAATTCCTTCATATTTAACATAGATTCAAATAGAAGAGTATACGAAAGTTCTGTAGTCTTTATAAATATAGATGAATTCAATTAGTTTTCCAAAATAAATTCAGTCTGAGACTTTAACTGCAAAAAAAAAGAAAAAAAACTACAAACAGCTCCCAGCAAATTAGAAATAATCGCAATTGTGATATTATTGAAAATATGAAATAGAAAAAATTTAAATCATTGACACTAAATAATATACCCATTATTGTTTATGAAATTTTAATTTTATGAAAAAAATCAAAAAAGAAAATAGGTTAGAAGTCTTTTCACTTAGAAAGATAAATAATCCAAATAGATAAAATATAAATTTCAAACATATTATTATATTCTACTTATTGTGAACATAACATAAACCTTAATAACATTTTATGCATAAATAATATATTACAGTTTGTTTTTTAAAAAGTGATTGCTGCTTTTGAAAGTCTCTGCTCCCTTGTGAGTGACTGGCTGACTAGTTGTGGATTAAAATGATCAAGTCGTCCACGAGGACAAGAAGGCCTTGGGCAACCACTCACCTTACGATGTAAAACCTGTTCTTATAAAATTAACACAGAATGAGTTGCATTGAACTCTGCTCACTTATGCTTTGTTTCTTTTATCGTCCCTGTTCAAAACTGAAGAAGCAATGTTGTATGAAAGCATTAAGGCTGATTTCATTTGTGATTTGAAGAATATCCATATTACAGATTATTAAATTAATGGCAATCTCACCTTGAAAGCACCTCTATCTGCTGAAAGAGCAACACTTCATCACCTGTTTTGATTCATTAATGTATCATTTAACTTGGTATGACACATGTTCAGCAGTTATAATTACATTATGGTCTTCCTATTACATCAGCTCTGCTCCAAGTTTCTGTCACCACTAGTCCAATTTTCAACATAGAGCAATCCACTGCACTCTTTCCTTATTAGTGTCATCTTTAATGTAGCAGAGAGGCTGAACCATTACTTGGCACTGAGAGTTTAACAGCAATTAACCCCTGCTCTATCCCCAGGGAGAAGTACATCAGCAACTTGCCAAAACACTGTAAACAAGCTGGCCAGGATCAATGTGCAGCCACGCTGGCTGCAGAGCACCTATTGTATTAGTTTAGGATTGATATATGGAGAAACAAAGAGGAAGCGGTCGGCACGAAATTAACCCAAGTCACTCCTCTACCCTAAATCGTAAATATTCCTTCCCAAGGATATGGGATTAAAAACTAAAAGAAAATCATGTTTATTGTTAGCAAATACGCAGAATGTTTATTCAGCTTTATTGCCATAAGAAGATAATTATTGAATTGATTATTTCACCAGATGGTTTTCTTTAATGGGAAATGAAATGCATAAACAATGTATTCACAGAATTTAAAGGTCAAAGTCAAATAGAAAATGAAAAGAAACCTTCAATTTTGAAATTTTTCCATAGTTACTCTAACATAACTGACTGACAAGGGTGCCATACATGGTTATCCATACATTTCAACACCAGGCAAAGCTAAGCAAGATGAGGTCAGTAGTTGTGAGGAAGATGGTACAAACTAAGAGCATACAGAGACAGTATCCAGAGCAGAATGCATGGTCTGACATTTTTCAGATCCATTCTGCCATAATCCTAAGTGCAGAAAATTTCAGTACACAGCTGGATCCTTGTACTACAGTCTACCGAAAGTGGAAGGAGCATAGTGCCAGCCTCTAGAGTGTTGTAGATTAAAGAATGTAAAAATATCTGGAGGGGAAATCTGCACCTAGAACTAAGATATAATGTGCTACCTCATTTCAGTTTTAAAAATATAGAGGAAAATAATGGACATACATTGTCCAATTATGCTCTTAAATCGTTATTTGTCGAGTTGCATGCTTTGCTGAGATCATGTTTTCTAATATCACAATCCCAAGACCGGCACCACATACCACCGCTTTCAATTGCATCATGAATGTACCTCATGTGCAGTGGTATCTGAACATCACTCTGAAGTGATATAATAAGCTCTTCTAGCTGCATGAAATTCTTTTTATAAAAATATTAATTTATTAGTTTGTCTGCAATGCTTTCCTCATCTTATTTTTTTGCAAGCATGGTCGTCTTCATCGTTGTCCTATGATTGTTCCCTTTTTGTTGTTGTTGTTATGGGGATTGAAGCCCTGGGTGCTTAATCTCTAAGTCAAACTCCCAGCCCTTTTTCATCTTTTATTCTGAGACAGAATCTCACTAGGATGCACAGGGCTTCCCTAAGTCACTGAGACTGGCTTTGAACTTACAATCCTCCTTCCTCAGCCTGCCTAGTTGCTGGGATTACAGGCATGTGCCACCAGGACTGGCTTATTGCTGTTCTTTATTTAAGTAGATTTATGCTTCTCTAGCTCTTAATAAGCTCCAAGTTCAGAAACATCTGAGAAGTAGATCAGAGCATGGATAATTTTATTCAGGGTTTATGTCATTAATTTTACAGGTAAAATATGAATTTCCTATGGAACATGAACCAAAAAGAGAAAATGACTAGGAGGAAGAAGTTCAGTGTGTACATGACTTGCTTTATATTACTGAACTACTTATGCTTTGATTACAAATCACCATTATTCTAAATCATTGTTTAATGATACTTAAAGAATGCTCCTTTTAGAAGTTTCTTTCATAAACTGATTAAATCATTGTTTGTGTACATTCTACTTTTATGACACATATGCAATTGCCTTATCTCATTCAATTTCTAAGTAATGTGTGGGACCGGTAACTACTCTTTCTTTGAAATGCTTTCTTCACTTGGCCTCCAAGATATCATACTTCTGGATTACAATCCGTGTTCCTGGCTTCCCTTTTTTGCTTCCTATACTGGATTCTTCTCTTCTTTTCTCCCTCTGTGTTTGAATGACTCCATAGTCTCTGCCCAGGATTTTCAGGTAGTCAAATGGCTTAAATGTCACATGCAATAATAGTAACTTATTCACCTGTTTCTCTAGTTACAACTTCTCCTTTGGGTTACACATTTGCATATCCATTCCTTATTTTATTTACTTCATGGGGTGGGGGTGGATGGGTAATATGCATCTGAGATTTAAAAACAATAAACCAGACCTCATTCCTCTCCCATAGACCAAACTTGTACACATCATGCTAATTTCCTTTTTTGTCCTTAGATCTCAACAAAAATGTATCATCAATTTTATTGGTTATTCTTGAAGCATATATTCTAGCTTTAATCATTTGTCTTTATTACTTTTTTTCAAGTCTCTCCATTCTTTACTGGTATACAAAAATATGAATAGGTTTTCCTGATTCCATTTACATCCCCCTTTTCTATTTCTACAAGCTACCAGAATAAATGGAATTGTATCACTCCCACAAATAAAACTCTTCAATAGTTTCCTTCTATTATTAGAATGGGTAATTGGGGGGGCACTACTGGGGGTAAATCTAATCTTCAGAATCTATATACATATGATATTATTTCGTTAAAAACTTATATGATTGTTCAAAAAATAAATTTTCAATAAAAATAAAATAAAATAAATTTTTTCCCAAAAGTATGATGTTCTATATGAATTATCCTATATTCAATTTTTTCTTCTAATTTATTTCTTTCCAAGTAAAACCTACTTTGAAACCTACTGCTTTTTCTGTTCCTCACCAGTCAGTCATTAGTCACAGTAAACTATTTTTTCCTTATATATGCTATTTCCTTATATCTTTTGGACTACTAAAACAAAATACCATAGGAGGCTTGGGTTGTAGCTCAGTGGCAGAGTGCTTGCCCAGCACATGTGAGGTTTTCAGTTCAATCCTTAGCATGGCATAAAACCTAATAAATAAAATATAGTCATTCCATTAAAAAAATACCATAGACTGGGCAAGTTATTAACTGCAGGAACCTCTAATAGTTTGTGAGGCTGTGAAGTCCAAGATCAAGGTTCTGGCAGATTGTGTCTGATGAGATTATGTTTCTGGTTCATTAATGGTGGCTTCTTCCTAGGCCCTCACTGGTGGAAGAAGTTAAGCAGCCCTGTGGTGCTAGTTTAATAAAGAGACTAACTCCATTCATGATAGCAGAGCCTTCATGACCCAGTCACATCCCAAAGATCCCACCTCCTATTACTATTGCATTGGTGATTAGAGTTCAACTTAAGTATTTGGGAGACATGAACATTCTAAACATAATATTTATGCCCTTCTTTTTCTCTCAGGGATTTTACTTTTATTTTTCCTTCCAAACTAGAATATTTGTCTCCAATAAAGATCTTTCATACATCATCTTTTCTATGATTCATTTCCATTTCTCATATAGGTCTATAACAATGTCACATATACAAAAAGGCTCTTGCAGATCATTCTTATGTAAGCTCCACCCCATGAAAAATCTGTTGAAAACATTCTAATAAAAGAGTTAAATGACATGGAAATATTAAATAGGGAAGCATATTTATAAAAATGGAAAAAACACTTTAAAAGAAAAGTTTCTATGAGTGAATATGTCCTGATTTATTCAGCAGATAATTTTAATAGTAATTTCTAAACATTTTAAGAATTTATGTTATACACCTTTTATTAGCTCTTATTTTTTAAAAAAACAGAGAGAAGGACAATGAGAGACAGATAAAGAGAAAATCAATTTCATTCAGTTTTTAATGTGGCTTTTGTTGAAATGACAATTTGTTGTGTACATGGTGGTGGGGTTTGAATCCGCATCCTTGAGCATGCCAGGCAAGTTCTGTAACCACCAAGCCACCACTTCAGCCCCTAGAGTCTATTTTTTAAAGTAATTACCAATTATGGGAAAATATGCTGCCCAATTAGATTAATACAATACATTATCAATGTTCCCACTCTCTAGATGAGGTGTAATGTATGGGTTTATGATAGAACAGTTTCTATGAAGCAAATTAAACATTCTAAGTTGATCTCAGTTTACCAGCTATACATATTGTAATACCAAAATTCCCTTCATATAGACACTTTTAACTGGTATAGATGCTCTTGGATTGCTTTAATCCCTTTGCACTTTAAGTTAATTCAGATCCTTGCAGACCTCCCACTGGAGAAGGTAAAAGACCTGAAGTCTTTTATCTTGTTTTCTAAGTACAGTTAGGAGCCTCTCAGAGGTCTGAGAATTGGGGAAAGGAAACCAAGGTCAAGTTTTCACAGTCATTAGTCACAGTGGACTATTTTTCTAACTACACTAAAATCTTATGTCTTTGGGCCTACTAAAACAAAATACCATATACTGGGTGAGTTATAAATAGAAGAACCTGTCATAGTTTTGGAGGCTGCGAAGTCCAAGGTGAAGGTGGGGGAAAATGCCATCCCATGGTGATTTTTTGCAATTGATAGATGGTGAATTCTAGCTGTGTCCCTCACATGGTTGAAAGGGATAGGCAACTTTCTGTGGCTGGCTTTATAAAACGGTTAACCCCACTCATGATAGTTCTGCTCTCATGAATGAATCACATCCTAAAATCCTCACTTCCTAATGACTTCTGGAATGATTCAGTTTTACCTCTGCTTACTGCTTTTCTCTCCTCTTCCTACCCCTTCCAGAGAACACACATGCACACACACACATGCACACACACACACACACATACACACACACACACATACACACATATATATATGTGTATATATATCTCAAACAGATATATATCTTAGAATAGAGCCTGATGTATACTTAAGTAAAATGTGTATGAATATAAATATTTTCTCCAACTTCTTTAGTAATTTTAGTCCCCAAAATGCATATATTTATAAACATATTACTTACTATGTTATGTATACATATATATATCACATTATATTACTTACTATACACTAAGCACTGATCTAAAATTTAGGGATACACAGTATGCATGAGCCAAAAAACTTGGCTTCTTCAATGTCCTATGTAGATAAGAAGATAAAATTGACAATAAAATGAGTATATAAAATGTACAGTACATCAGATAGGGATAAGCATTATGGAAAAAATTTAGCTGAGGAGAAATATGAGAACTTCTAGGAGAGATTAATAATTATACATGCATTGGTCAGTGAAAACTATATTAGAGAGGATCATTTGAACAAAGACTTAAGTTACTTCAGTAATAGATGTCAGGAACTCAACTGAGTTTGCAAGATGTGACTGCCAGATGTTGGAATAGCTGATTAAAGCAGCAAGCTAAAAATGAAAATAATAAAGCTTTCAGTCAGTCACTGTAATTGCATCAATCATTTGCTATAATTGCATAAGTCAGAGGTTAAAATCAGAGTAGGCTTTGACTTCCTTCTATTCCATTTACCCCCTTGGACTGGCACTAGGGAGGAAGACCAAGTGTATTAGTACACATGTGGGAGACTTCTCATTGTTGAAGGAGCCCCCTTTACCAAAATGTCCCCGCAGATATATGAAAGTGAAGACCAGAGTGAGTACCAGGACTGGGGAAGGTTAGGACTAAAAAAGCACTAAATCAGTTAGAGAAAGTGTCTTCACGTTTCCCCTCCTCTGCCAATAGTCTAGTAGAGGTCGTTACCAGTACAGGTGCCTGAAGAAGAATCTCAGCCAGAGGCACCAGATAAGAAGACCAGGAATGAAGGTGGTGGGGTTTGGAATGCAAATATGTGAAAACTCATGGCAAGCCAGTGGGGTGGAGCTCTTACAGACTGTAACACACTGGACCTGCACCAACTCTGGTGTGGAGAAAGCAGGTTTCACCTAAAGCGATAGAGCTAACGCCTTTGTGATTGTTTATATTGGACCTGACAAATCACATATTGGTATTTTGGCCAAGAACTGGAATTTTCAACTGAAAGATGATGAAAGACTGAGGAAATGGTAGGTGATGTATCTTAGCGAAGGCAAATAAGGATACGCTCTTTAAAAACCAGCAAGGAGGAAAGAAAGGATGTTTAAATGACATTAGGTGATAAAGTCAGAAAAGTACCAAACTAGAAAGAACCTTTCGAGGACTCTGGTTTTTAACTTTAAGGGACGATGGGGAAATTCTGACAATAAGAGGAAAGTCACTGTCAAACTAATGATTTCCAAAAATTATTCTGAGTTCCAAGTACTCAGTTTATAATAAAGTATTGAAGAACACAGGGCAGAATAGAGATCTACTTAAAAGTCAAATGAACTGAACCAAGAAGATAAAAAGATGGTGGATTTGTACTGGGGTGCTGTGTAAAGGTGTTGCGAAGTGGTGGTGGGATTCCTAATATATGTCAAAGATGGAACAGAAAATCTGCTGCTGGATTAGATGAAGGATGTGTGTGTATGGGGGGAGGGATGAGTCCATCAAGGCTTGTGCCAAGAACTTTTACTCTGAGAAACTGGAAGAACGAATTCCTAGAGTTGTGGTGGCTGTGGGGCTGGGGGCAGACAGCAATTGCAGCTTGACTTTTTATATTTGCTAGCTATCTCAGTGAGACTATTTAGTAGTTTAATGAATATAACACACCCAAGAAGGTTGTGAAATGACTTAGACTGAGGCTTCATTTTTAGAGTTTTATGCACCCAGTTGGAACTTAATGCAGTAGGAGGGATTAAATCAAGTGTTTTGTGAGTGCAGAGACAGAACAGATTCCAAGATTGAGATCCAGGGCATATCAATAGGAAAAGTCCTTTAGATAAGAGGCACAAGCAAAGGAGACTGACAAGGAGGAGAAGAAGGAGAAGGAGACCTAGGACCGGAAGATTTCCAGGAGGGTATTGTGGTGTCTGGAATATCAGTGAAAGTAGCATTTTTAAAAATGGGAGGTCAATCAATTGTCTTATCAGCTGCCAAGAATTCAGGCTCCTCTGACCATGACAAGAGTGATTTGTGTCAGGAGGAAGTTTGGAGTATGCTCACTATGTTAGTGGAAAAGAGGAACTGGAGTTTAGACCACTTATTCAAGGGGCTTTGCTGTTCAGCAGAGAAATCCAAGTGTATTAGAACAAAGAGGGGTGGTTCTTTTATCCTTCTCTGTTTCTTCATGTGCTAATGGGGATGACTAAATGGATTTTCAAAAATGAAGATTTGAGTAAACAAAGGTAGAATTCCTGAAGCACTGTGTTTGAATAGGTGAACAGATGGGTCTAGGACACAGGCAGAAGGATTGTCCTTGGAAGTATGGAAGTATGGAGAACTCCTCTAAAGTGACAGAAGTGAGGTCAAACAAGAGGGGCAAAGATACAAATGTGTGGGTGTACATCAGGTGCAAGCTTGTGGGAGTCATTGTGTTATTGTTGATCACTTCCATTTTTCCATCTGTGGCAGAGAAAGCAAGGTACCAGAGCACGTGACTAGGAAAAGACCATATTAAAAGTATGAGAAAAGAAAAGGACATATGCAAAAGTCATTTCTGACTACCAACTGGACAAATTCAGTATAATAGAAACTCCACTTAACACCAAGGACCTGATAAAATTTAATAGCAATAAATGTTAAATTAAAAATAAAGCAGTTGTACCTTTTTTCCAGGTGTGATCAGCTGGGTGACTGTAGACAAGGAAGAAGTCAAGAACCAAGGAATGAAGTTCTACTCCATCAGTATAATAAAGTAGGAGGGTTATTTTGGTGATTTATTACCCCTATCTACTTAATTTTTTCTCTCCCTCACTCCTAAAATTCACTAGAGAATTTGAAGTATAATGTCTTTAAAATAATTGTGTTCGAAAATGCAGATCAATTTGCTAGTATGTGAATACAGTTTATCATATTTATTTTAGTGCAACACAAGGGAAGAAAACCACTTTTCATTGAAAACATTCTGTTACATCTAACTAGAAATATAGTATCAAGCAACATTAAACAGCCTTCCCTAAGTTTTACATTCAGAAACTGAGTTCCCTCCTTACTCTCCAGGTGGACTTGCAATTTGAATTTTCATTACTGTAATTGTTATTACCCAAAAAAACTAATCTGAGAAGGGTAAAATACAATGTTACATTTTGGTTACACCTACCCACACATGCACACACAATTAAGTTGCAATGAATTAAAGTTCCGTCCAGACTGTTAGATAAATATCTCCAAGACAAAAGCCGTAGCTGCTTAGGGCTGCTGTGGTGCCAAGTTAATTACCTGCCAATGACAACCTGAGATTGGACCAAGTAGAACTTCATTAGCATTGAGCACCACTGACCCAGAAGGAATCCAAAACCAGGAAAGGAGAGATGATAGAAGGAAAGAAAGGAAAAATATTTTCTTTTTCTTTTTTTTTCCTTAATGAAAAAAACATACAAATTTAATTCTTCAGAGGTTAATTTAATCCATCAGCCTGAAAATACTACAACCACATTTTACAGAAGGAAACAGAGAGCATCCTTTGTATCCTGTCCTTCTTTGGGCATGCCATTTACAGATTGGCACATCTTCCTAACATCTCAGCTTTGTCGTGAAAGACAAGGCCAGACTCCACCTAGGCTATTCAGTCATCCCTGAATTTCCTCCACTGAGGAAATTTGATTCATTTGCCCAGGATAGAAAACCCATCTTTATAAGAAAAATAACAGAGAAAAGTTAAATTACTACCAAGTTGACTTGAACTCGTGTTAGTATCTATTTTTTCAGCTTTAATTTTAAAATGTAAGCATGATACATGTATGCACATACGTGTTTGTGTACTTAGAATATTTTTTCTAAGATTAAACAAAAATAGAAAAACATATCAGCTCTTCCTCAATATTTAGGAGAAATAATGCAAAAGGTTTTATTTCAGTCTAGCCTAGCAAATGATGAACAAGCAAAAGCTGAATAGAGAATACCATACTTCAGTTGAAGGATCAACCTTGAAAAATTGATAGTTTGAACCACTGGTTCCAATACGAAAAGTGTGCTCTTTAAAAAAAAGTGTTAAAAATGAATTATTGGCATAATATAACACATGATACTTTTTAAGTAAAAATCTTATTTCTAATTGAAAACTGGCACCTTGCCACTAATTAAACTTGACTTCAAAAGCAACAGCTGGAAAAGCATCTTTTTAGTTCTTAATTACTGTAGTACATAAAACAACCATTTTTTTTTTCCTTTTCATAAGGCGTTTGTATAGCTAAGGATGAGATCGAAGTAGAAGATGTGGGGAAAGAAATCATGGCCCAGACCATAAATATGGAATATAATAAAATCCCACAAGGAGCCTCAAAGAATAAACTTACACTAGACTTTTTAATTATATTTTTACATAAAACAGGTTGTTAAGAGTCATGCTGAGCAATTAGAATTAAGTTTTGAACAACTTTTGCTGAAGCACATCATTTCTTCTAAAAGACTTGTGCAAAATCAGAAAGGAAAAATGATGTAAAATGAGCTTTATTCTTCTCACTACCATGGAGTGTTAGACATGGCAGGCGAGGAAAGAAAAGGGAAGAACACTCATTTCAGTTCTCTGGTGCTTGGTTCCAGACTACCTTTCCCTCTTCTTAACTGATTTTACTTCATTGTGATTCCCAGCTCCAAAACTTCCCTCTAGGGTCCTAAGGGACCTCACTGGAAATAATACATGAATAAATTAGGAACTTACAACTTTGTTCTGTGTAAGATGAAATAGGTTCTCAAAGCATTAACTTTCCAATAAAGAAATAGGGTTGTTAATCGAGAAAAAATTACATATTTATTATAGGTTAATGTTCACAAAGTAACTGAAGAATCACACATTATATTATTCTTCCCTGAGCCAAACTTCAGCACTTTTAAAATGACTGGATTTTTATTAACCATTAGTACATAATTCTCTTACTTAAGTTAAATAAAATGCTATTTTAAAATACTATAATTTTAAATCAATAGATAATTTCTTAGATATAGTACTTTCTGTTTTTTAAGAACATTTTTGACACTGGATAAAACACAGAAGAAGAAAAAAATTCTGAAATGTTCTCATGTAATTATAATGAAAGTATTTGTGGTACAAATCTGCTGCTGAAGGGGAGTAAATTAGGAAGCACCCTAGTGAAAGGTTTCTTCAGGAAGCTGCAAGTGACACTGCATAGAAGGTAAGAAAGAGAACATAATGTTGTGAGAAAGAGAAGGAAAGTCTTCTTTATCCCTTTAAAATAAAGTACAACAGACTGGTGCAGCCAGACTAGCAGCCAAAAACTCTGGACACATTTACAAGTGCTAGGACTGTGAGAAATTCTGATTTGTGCAGAATCCCGAAGGAATTGATGCAATTCTCATAGTTAGGTCAGAAATTGGAAATACAGGAAAAGAGCAGTCACAACTTGACTGTATTGACCATGACTCATTATAAATATTTATTTTAATATAAATATAAATAATATATATTATATATAATATAATATATAAATAATAATATTGATATGGTTGTTTTTAGATATTCACAGGAAGCATGAAAAAGGGGAAATATTAATTCTAATATTAATGAACTGGTAGGCATTTTATGAGGAAACAAAATAATTCAAAATGAGCATGCCTATCCAATATCAAAAAAGACCAAGACAAGTGATAATCCACTATTGCCCACAATTGCTGGTTAATTGTGGACAAGTTGTATTATGTTTCATTAATATTGAGATATCTTCAACATACATATGACTTTTTATTGTTAGCTCTAGATAATTTTAGTTCATTTTTTATGTATTTACTGTCCATTGTTTGGTTAATACAGTTTTTCCAATTCAATGTGAAACTGGGTGACCACTAAGAAATAATTATTTTCAGATCATATTAATAAATCATGTAGAACAATATATATTTACTTGCAAATCAACTTTGTATGAGTACTAATGTTTATATCATCTAGTTAGTTAGAAGTCATATAGCTAGTGTTACCTAATCTTTTTTTTTTCTATTTACCTGATATTTAGTACCTATTGATCTGTTGAAGGATTTGTTTATAAATAGCATATTACAATATGGAATGAAAACAAAACCTCAACTCTGGATTCAGGGAAGATTCTACTTGAACTGGAAAGTTATATTCTAATTTTAATATTTCTTCTGCTTCATACTAGTTATGTGATTTTACACAAATAATTTCATCTGCTTATATTTTAGGTTCCTTGTCTAAAATCTAGCATTTCTAAGAATATTATAGATTGATCGAGATGCTAAATCAGACATGTGGAAAAAACTTTAGTATATAATAGTTAAGACTCATTCTATGCTATCACTCTCCCTTGCTCCAACCTTTAAAGTCACAAGGAGGTTATGTATGTTGTCAACAGATATTTGCAACAATCCATGATAGATTTGTAAAATAAGAGCAACTCTGAATCAAATGCATTCCATATTTTAAATTCTCCCATACTTTCCACTTTCCTTATGCAAGCAGATTAACACATTATTCAGAAATAGCTACTGAGGTTTCATAGTCTAAGAAAACTACTTACTTATAACTGCAGAAAATCAGGAACATAACCTGAGATAAAGAAATATTGATTACATGTACAAATATCAGATACTTTAAATATAGTTTTTTTATTTTCTGAGTTTCAGAACTATTCAATTCTAGAGAATTCTGCTTAATAATCATTCAAATGATTGTTAATCCAAACAGGGATGATCCAGGGGCTTATTGTTAAGTCGGCATTATAAAGCAAGAAGATATTCTGGATAAGATTCTCCTAAAGGAATTGCTTTACAAAACCTACAGGTAGCTCTTAAGTGTTTCTGCAAAGCAGTACTTTAATATTAGCATTTTTCACTTGAGGGAAACAGAACATATAGAGGGATATTTCTAAGATTTTCATGTTTGCTCTTCAAGTTGTTTACACTTTGAAAAACTACAATAAGATATTTTCAATTGTTGTGCAAATATATGACCAAAACCAACCCCACAAACACACCTTCCCCAGTAACTGGGATGAGTAGGTAAATACATAAGTCTGTGATGATGAGAGTTTGTATCCCTCACACATTCTTCCCCAGGTTAACTTGCTAGGTTAATTCATCCCTGGATACCCATTCTTAAACTTCTTTTAATTGGCAATTGAGAGGTACTTCAGCAGACCAAGCATGCGGCAGATACCCTAAAGACAACAAAAGGGGAAAAGTTAACAAGGGGTTCTGAGGCACTGCAACAAGGGTGACAAGGTTTGTTAAGCAGGAATAAAGGGGATGAGCATTGCAGGAGGTATTATGGATTGGCAGTCTCTTCAGAAAGGTCAGCCGCTTCCTTTTATAATTGCTCCCATTCATTTCAATGCCGTTTGCTAGAACACTCTGAGGCCAGAAGCTGTCTAAATGCACACTGGTAACTTCCCTTTCTGTTAGCAGTATCTTTTTCATTCAAAATAACTGTCCTTGAGTATGCTTAAAAAGTCACACGTAAAAATACCATATTTTTAAAAAAACTTAGGTTAAAATTCTCTTACAAATCGCTAGTAAACTTTGTATTGATTCATTTGAGAAAAACAGAATATGACTTCAGCCCAGAGTTGACAATTCACTGTTATTTAAAAATACTCTAGCATGCATAGATATCTCAGCTTTTGGAACATCAAAGCGACCAAATATTAGAGAATAAGATTTCAAAAACATGTCATTACTAATGCTTTTTCTCTTCAAATTGTTTGATCTGTTTTTGTTTTTAATTTATCCAGTTTGATCCAACTTAACCTTAGTTTGAGCTACTGAAAAAGCATTATGCATAGGTGCTTAAATTTTAAAATGTATTTGGGTTGTTTCTTTAATATGTGTTGTTCAGTTTCACCATCCCAAAGGTAGAGTTTCTAGGATGGGACCCAGGTAGCTGCATTTATACAAGCATTCCTCCCCCTAGTTGACTGCAATATAGACGTTTTCTCAATAATTAGAGTAATTCTGTATACAATACCAAGAACCCCCCCCAAAAAAAGGGAAAGAAAAGAAAATCAGCGTGAAAAAAGTCATTATTCCTATTTTGTAAATAATGAGAATAATGATATTGAAGCATAAGTATTCCTTAATTTATTCTTTTCTTTAAAGAGAGAGAGAGAGAGAATCAATTTTTATTGAGTTTTTCACATGGCTTTTGTTGTTCTGACACTTAGTTGTGTACGTGGGCGCTGGGGTTTGAACCCGTGTACTTGTGCATGCTGGGCAAGCGCCATAACCACCGAGCGACCGCTCCAGCCCCCTTAATTTACTCTTGATAAATTTCTTCAAAGTCATTATGGTCTGTATAAATTGTATGTTGGTTTTCAAAATATCTGACACAACTAAATTAAAAGGAGAAAATGTTTACTTTGGCTCACGGTTTCAGAATTCTCAGTACATGGTCAGTTAACCCCATGCTCTTTGACCTGTGACAAGGCAGCGCATGTAGGATTCATGGTAGACCAAAGCTGCTATTTAATGGCTTCCAGGAAGAAAATAAAGAGAAAGGGACCTGGCTTCTAAAATTCCAGTTGAGAGCACATCCCCAATGCCCTAATTTCTTTCCATTAGGCCCTGCTTCCTAGAGTTTCCATTCCTCCCAGTAGTTCCATAGGTTGGCAACCAAGCTTTTGCATTAAATATGAAAACCATAACAAGTTGATGACCCTTTTAGTCCTGGATGTGTCTATTGTGGCAACTAAGACACTGGTGCTTAAAAATATGTAGGGTAAACACATGTGGTGTACTAGGAAAGAAATAATGATAAAACATTTATCTTAAACATATGAAACAATTTTGTTTTCTTTACTAATTTTCAACAAAAACTGAAGAAATTTCAATAAAAATGATGACATTTTTACAAATCATATTTTATGAGTTCTTCTGAGTCATGTACACTATATTATTTTTTTAAACAAAAATTTGGTCTTATAGCCCTCTCCACTCCATCTTTTTGTATTCAGCTAGTCCAGTTTCTCATTTTCAAGTATTTAATGGTTTATGTGCCCTTATCTGAATGGAAACTGCTATAAATCATTTCCACTTCAATAAGCTTTTTATTTTTTTGGAGGATTTAAGGAATATTCTACCCTTTCCTACATAAAGATACAGCTAGAAACTGGTCATGTGACTTAATCTCAATCAGAGACCATTAAAAAGTTGGACTATTTCTGAGTGGCAGGGGAACCCTTGATAGTCAGATTTCAAGCAGCAGCCTGAAGGCGTGTGAACTATATGGTTTCTGATGCATGTCATTCATGTGGTTCCCGCTGCTCACCCTCAAGAGGTCCTTTGGCTTCTGCCAACTTTCCAAAATGTTTTTGTCAGCTTTCTACTAATATTTTGGTCCAAATTTACTCTCAGTGATTATCAAATTGTTTAAGAATACTCAGTACTCCTTTGTTAACTTTTCCCCTCTTGCTGTCTTTAGGGTATGTGCAGTATGCCTACCTGGGGGAGTCCCTCTCAATTGCCAATTAAAAGAAGTTTCCGTAAGAGTATGCAGGGATGAATTAACCTAGCAAGTCCCTCATCCTTACCCATTAACTGTCTCTTTTCAATGATAAAAGCAGGTCTGGCTATAACTCCCCCCCCCCCAAATTCCAAATCATACACAAACATACATTTGTGTTCAATTTGGGCATTAATCTTGATCATGACAACAGTGATACATTATGAAGCCATTAAGTTAAACCTAAAAAAAAGTCAAACTCAAAATATGCAAGAAATTTGAAAGGAAAAAAGTCATGAACATATAAGAATTATTTCAGTATGAATTTTAAAGTTGTTATGGTTTAGATATTAGGTGTCTCCCAAAAGCTCATGTGTGAGACAATGCAAGAGTTTAAATGTTAAATGAATTGGTTATGAGCATTTTAACTTAATCAGTGCATTAATCCCATCACAGGGATAAATTGGGTGGTGACTGCAGATAGGTAATATATGGTTGAAGGAGGTAGGTCACAGGAGTGTGCTTTGGGGGCATATGTTTTGTTCTTGGTGAGCAAGTGCACTCTGCTTCATGGCACCATGTCAGGAGCAGCTTTCCTCTATCACACACTTCTGCTATGATGTTCTGCCTCATCTTGGGCCCAGAGCATTGGAATCACACTTAAACTTCTGAAACCAAATAAACTTTCCTCCTTTACAATTATTCTTGTTGGGTCTTTTATTCACAACAACGAAAATGCTGACTAAAACAAGAGTACACAGCTCTATCACAAACATCCCCATTGACTTTAGTTACATGGTTTTCTGGTTTATTACATTTTTTAATAAGTGTTTAAAAATCAAGGAAAATGAGTACCCATAAATTATCTGGAGTTCAGTTGTGCTAATATATTAGTGCACAAAATTTGGGATTAATTTCCTATAATTAAATTTTAAAATTGTATGAGAAAAGCTCTATTAGGTATACAAAAGCAAGAATCGAAAACTGTGACAAATGAAGAAACTGATAACCATTATCACAGGTACATAATTATTTTTCAGAAATGTGGCCTGTAATGTATTGACAACTTTAGAAAGAGAAAAGTAAATTTATTGAACAAATGAAAACTGAAAGCAATTACAACTCCTGTCATTGCAACCCCAGCTATTTTGCTGACCACACCTAACAGGTAGAACTGTGCAGCTAGAATTGGTGGGTTTAAGCCATTATTTGCTCATCATGAATATATAAGTAGAGATACTCTTTTATGAAATCTTCATTAACTTATAGTTTAATTAATGTCATGAGAAACTTTCCATGGTATATAGCATGTCATGATTATAATTGGACAAACAATGTCACTCATTGACATTGTAATAGGCTTTGGGAAGCAATGGTAATGATGGCAGTTAAATGGGGTAAATCACAGTGAAACAGGCATATTTCAGTAGATGTGAGGAAAGGCAATTAAGTATGAAAGATCTGGATTTGATTTCTAGTCAGTTATATTCTATTTAACAAACACAAAGATTCAAAAACCAAAAAAAATAATCTGTTACATAGTCTTCCATCAGAGCTTGTTAGCAATAATACCCCATACCATATGTTGAATAAATGCCCAACTAAATAAAAGAATTTGATGTAAAAAGAAACAATTACTTTTCTGAGTATAACAGTCATCAGTATATTCATGAAATATTTCTAAGCATCTTTCTTTCTGGGTGATTGTTAGAAATTCTTTTTTTTTTTTTTTTGCCCCATTTGGAGTGAGATATGACCACGTGACATGCTCTGGCCAATGAAATATGAAAAAGTGTGTCACTTCTTAATGGACATTTTTAAAGCCAGCACATAAAACATTGTTATTGCAATGGAGATTTTAGAATTACATATTGAAATGAAGCTTCAGTCAACCTAAATTCTTAAGTGTTACAACACATAGTAAAACCTCTTTCTTATTTGTGGGAGATACTCATAAAGATCAAGAAATACGTACATAGTTTGAGTATTATTACTCTACAATGACGAGCTACTTTCACTGGTACTGGTATGTAGAATTACCATGTGGTTTAAACGAAATAATCAAGGTGAAAAATCCATTGGCCATAGTAAAAAGTAAAGTTTTATATCATGATATTTTTTATTTCCATAATAACTTTATTAGTATTTGCAAATCTGAAGAAATTTAACAATAAAACTGACCTATATAATTTGGCAGAACTTACTCTGAAAGAAATCAAGAGATAGTAAGAAAATGATTTTTAAAAGACAGAATACGTTTGCTTTCAGGGAAAAGGATGCTCATGTTAATGAATTCATAATAGCTTTAAATATATTTTAAGCATAAGGTGGGCATGATAAATGTGATTTTGGGCCAGAAGTTGAAGAAGTAGTTAAATACTATCATTCTTTTGTAAAAATTATATTTTCAGTGATTCATAACAACATGATCAAATGGGGTATGCGATATGTACTATATATAGTATTTTAAAATATGACTATATTGAATCAGCATAACACATTCTTTATCTCTTAGAGGATAATGGAAGAAAATTTTTTCCAATTGGTGGATAATTTCTGAGTTGAGTAGGAAA
Source organism: Aplodontia rufa (assembly GCA_004027875.1). Lineage (NCBI taxonomy): Eukaryota > Metazoa > Chordata > Mammalia > Rodentia > Aplodontiidae > Aplodontia > Aplodontia rufa. The sequence goes on along the minus strand of PVKS010004193.1, from coordinate 49,490 downwards.
AGAATATATTTGCTAAAATCTCAAAGTAATAATATTGAAACAAGAAAAGGTGAATGGAGAGATAAAGATATGAAGAGACAAGAATAATTTGGATTAAAAATTGTGTGGAAATGTTTAGGAAAGTGTACAAGAACAAAGTTCCTCAGGCATTATCTTACAGTGGAAGATTTTTCCAACTTCATAAATTTCTGTACAATGTTCAAAATCTTAAATTAGGAAATAACATTAAAATTTTTTTGGTCATTTACAAATTAATGGGTAAATCAATTCTGCCATAAAATGACAACTGCCATTTTTCAGTTCTTACAGATCCCATACTCTGCGTTAAGTTTTTCTTGTGCTTTATCACAACCTTATAAACAATGATGCAGTTGTCTTATTATTCTTGTGGTATTAACAAGTAACTATCACATAATACTTGGATTTAAAATATGATGCAGCCATACCCAAACTCAGCTCTCAATAAGTCCCTTCAGTATATTTCCTCAGCCATTGTGTTTGAGCAATTCAAATAGGGAGCTTACAATTTCATAAATATCATGTTTCTTTCTGCAGAAAACTGATAGAAAGTTCTTTCTTATGTTGAGCCACATCTTGTCTATCTGAATATGGCACCCGTGAATTGGAAATACCATTCAAATTGGGCCTGATCTGTTATATGTGTAAAAATTTCAAGTACTTGAATGAAGCTATAAAGTCTGAGCTAAATCTGCTCTTCTGAAGGGAAAATATTTAGAGTTGCTTGCTATGACAAGACTAATGCTCCACTAAAAATTCCAGGAGACCCTTTCATGAAAATGCTCCAGTTTTTCCTTGCACCTGTTAAATTTTATTGACCTGGAATACATTGTATACTCTATATTTGATCTAATCAGTGGTATATAGTTCTCAAATTTATTGGTTCTATGTTTGCACAATTTAGCACTATCAAAAGTACAACAAAAGTAGCTACTCACAGGCAGTGCTATGATGCTCTTCATTCTTCTTTACTTGCAGTTTTCTCTGTCTCTATTTTGATTTAAAAAAAAATTTTTTAAAGAGAGAGGGACAGTGATAGAGACAGAGAAAGAGAGAAACAACTTTATTTAGTTTTTCACATGGCCTTAGTTGCTCCAACACTTAGTTGTGTACGTGGTGCTGGGGTTTGAACCCGGGTCCTCTTGCTTGCCAGGCAAGCACCGAATCCGCTGATCCACCGCTCCAGCCCGATTTATAAAAATTTTAAAACAACAACAATGACCAAAATCCGTACAGTGGTAGAAGTTTTAAAAGTTTTAGGAAAAAGAAGTAATGATTACTGAATTCATCACATTTCTAATTTCATTAGGCAGTTTTGCAAATCTCTGTGATCAATCAACTGTTCCACTCAGTGTACTTTAACCAGGCTATTGCAAATTAATATAAACTACTATTAGTATCTCTTCCCTTAAAAATAGTTAAAATAATTGCTTTTAACTCTTCAGGCTGACGCCATCATGATTCTTTCCTGATTATCCAAACATGTGATACTTTAACAATGATAAAGCCATTAGAACCTTCCTGTTATATATTGTATTTCTTCCTAAGGTAAATTTTCCAAAGGTAAATGTGATTAATAATTTCAAATTCAAATGGTAAGGAAAATTATTTTAATATTCTAATTTAGATATTTTCTTCCTAAAAATCATGGATGAGGAATAAAGCAGTATATTCTGAGATGTATTCAAGGTTCTTCTGTTTTGGTTCTCATTCTCTATTTGAAACATAGTATTTCCCAACTCCCTTCAAGCTTCCATAATTTTTTTGTTCTTTCCTCTGTATCAAAACATGTTCTTAGTAGTAGAGCTACCAAGCAATCAAATGATAACAGTTTTTCATCATTTTTAGTATTCCATCATCCATCAAACTATGAAGTTGGAACATTAAAAAATTTATGTAGATCACAGCAAGCAATAAACGATTTTGTTTGGGGAACAATCTGAAAGTAAATTAATCTTCCAGAGGACATTTAAAATCATGGATCTATAAGTTCTTATTTCCCTAATAGTTTCAAATAGTTTTAGCATATTGCAAAGTAAAGCAAAATAAGAAAATTTGAAATTCTCTAATTTTTCTATCTTTATAAAATTTTATGTAATAGATTTACTCAAATAAAATATACCAATATTAGTGATTGAAGTTGTTTTTTTAGCAATCTATTAGGAATCATTTCCAAATAAGCCTTTCCAGTCCAATTTCATTCTCTCTCCAAGTCCTAAGAGGCTATAAATGACCATTACCCAGGCACATTTTCCTATCCATGCTGGATTTATTTTATAGTGAATAATGGAGCCAAAATACATAACAAAAAAATCTAGAAATCATGGAAGAGAGTCTCCATTTGCATGTATTCCTTTAATGCTATGTATCTTGAAAAAAGCCTAAAATATATTTTCATTATTTTACTAGTGATAATTCATTATTTTATAGTGTTAACATCTTCTAAATTTATTATTGTGCTAAAAAATCAACCCTTTACCAACTCCATTTCTTTACAATGCTACTTTAAAACACTTTTTGTTCAATCTAAATTTGAATATGTGCAGAGAATACATTACTTATGGCACTTGCCCATTTATATGTCAGAAGAAGTTCTGTATGTCCACTAAATTAAAACATCCTAATCATTGGCTGTCAAGCCTTAGAGAATTTGGCACTGCCTCATATTTTATTTTATGACAGCTCACACAGGGCACCCTGTGAACTGCTTTTTTTTCTGCTTAGGACCCAATTAGGAGTGACAAATGCAGGAGTTTTAATACCTTAAATACAAATGTGTGATGTTAAGGTGAGGTCACTCACTAATTTTCCAACTTTCACCATTCTAAAAAAGAGTAATTATGATTTGATTTGGCTTTGTTATGAGTCTTGATTTAGAAATAAAATATTGGCTTTTTTTTTTAAGTAGAAATGAGTCCTTAAAGGTAGATTTGCCTGAAGGTGGCAAGAATGTGATGTGCTTCTGTGAAAAAAAAATACTCATGATCATAGAGACTTAATTTCTTTGAGAGAACTGAAGAAAAGTAGTAAATATTAAGAGGCCCAAGAAGGAAACTTTGCTATAAGGGGAAGAATATTATTTTACTGGTATTGGAAGGTTTGAGGTAGACATGTTTAAAAGATTATAGAAAGCAAACAGGCTTTGAAAGCCAAAAGGCAGACATATTCAGCACTTCTACATTCTGACATTAGGGAGACAACTCTTCCTTGTTTGGATGCCACATAGAATTCTGTGATAGAAAAAGGAAATAGAAGTAAAGACATGATCATTGATTAGAGGTAATGTTAAAATAACTATGATGCACTCTATGCCCAAGCAGGATTATTATAGATAGATGTGCCTCTTTATCAGACCACAGTGCCATCATTGAACCCAGCCATCCATCTTCTTACAATACTTCCCTGGGTCTCCAAGGAAATAATCTGTATCTTCAGGCAGTTAAGGAAAAAACATAATAATCTGGAGAAGATCAAAACAATCCACATTGTCACATATTGTGAATCATGAATTTTGTGATGGGTGAACTTTGTAAGCAGTGATAACATCATGATGATATATGTATTCCCTTTAAAATGTCTTATAAACTTGGAGCCTTTGTGTAATATAAGCAAAGACATCTTAAAGATGATCTAAACTCACGAGTTCAAACACTCTGGGTTTTTTGCCTTGAAGTCTGATATCTTGTTTGCAGTATAAATTTTGTAAAAATCATGGACTTCCCTGTCGTTATAAAGATGGTAGTTCTCTTACCTGCCACGAAGCCGCTGAGGATGCTGATTGCTGAGTTTATTACAGTACTTACTTAAGTGTTATCATTTCAGTCAACTCTCTGTTATTCATGAGCTGATTATCTGGGTAGTAGATTACCTCTGTTCCTCTTTTCTTCCCTTTTTCCTCTACTACTTGCTGGATGTCTATACCCCTGCTCGTTAGCATTTCCGCTAGTAGGTGAGTAGCAGAAGGAAGGGGAAATGAAACACCAATCCCTCAATTTTATTACTTGTTAGCAGCCCTTATAAAGGTTTTGTAGAAGAAGAAAATTCAAAATAGTTGTTAGAATTAGATTTGGGATTATCTATGGCTTTTATTTATTCATGTTCTCTCTCGTCTATTAGCATAATCTGTCTATTCCATTGTACAATTATCTTGAATAAAAATGTGCTCTTAGTAGAGATAGCCAGATTTTATTAATAAAGCTGCATGCAGTCTGTAAAATTCATTGGGAGCTTTGATTATGGTGATATAAATATACATGTAAAATATTATGATTAAAAGTGACTACTCAAATAATGTCGGTAGTATTTAATAATTGATATTTGCAACATGGAGGAAGAACCATCCAATGAAATATGCAATATTTAAAGTTTTAGAACTGCAGGTTTCCATATTTTCTAGTTTTTAGTTTCCTAAGCTTTCAGATCACTCTAATTTTCAACTTTAAACCAAAAAGTTTTAAATACTAGTGATATCAAGTCCGTTTTTCCAGAAAATTCAACATGCTTTAGATCTATAATATTCTTTGTCATCATCTCTTGCCCCTTTCCCTGAATGGGTGAGGCAACCCTACCAGGATGTTTTGAGTACCAGCACATAGTGCAGGAAGGTGCTCTGTTCCAATGACAAACAAATGAGCCTACGTACACATTCCTAAGCTTTTATACCTAAAAGTTCTGGAGTTATTAACTAGGTAAGCTCTCATCCCACATCTAGTGATACAGCATAACAATCATTAGCATACTCCTGTTACAGATACAAAAGTGGGCCTCTATTTACAGATAGCCTGAACTATTAACTAATATTACAATTTTAAGGACATTTCCAATTTTAAGTGTATCTGAATTTCTTCTCACCTATGAAGAATAGGATGAAATAACTCAAAGCATAGGGGGAAATGGGGAAGGAAGAGTAAAGGAGGTGACATTGTTATCATAAGTATATTTCCATATTAACCACAATGTCCTTAGAGGTTCAGAATTCAGTCATCAGGTAAATGAATTACTGTCTTAAAATTATGTATAGCATAACAAAAAGTGATAGAAGATGCATAGATTGGAGATGAAGTTGTGAGATAATAGGCATGTGATTTTTATTTCATTGAAAGATACTCTGTAGAGGATGGAACTGTGATTTGGCATTTATGGTGCTTGCCTGGAATGCACCAGTATGTGGGTTCCAACCCCAGCACCATGTATACAATGAAGTATCAGAGCAACAAAAGCCACATAAAAAAGCTAAATAAAAATTGATTTTCTCATTCTCTCTCATGCACACAGTTCCTCTCCCTTAAAAAAAAGGAACATTTCCTGTAAATTTCCCATGTATTTGGTAAAAGCAGATGATATAAATACACACTTGGATGACAGCTGTATAATAGGTCTTTCTGAAATGTAACCCAACCCAACTCCATTGGTGTTGTCCTACCAAAACCAGTATCTGCAACTCTAGCATCAGTTAATGAATATGTTATGCTACTCCCAACCCAAAATAAAGTAGGTTGCCAAAAATTGTATGGCCTTTCCAGTACTCATGCAGTGTTAGAGAAGTAGTGATTGCAGCAGGTTATGGACAGAGGGCCGTGGGTAACAGAGCATGCTAAATTGTGGGAACCAAATTCTGCAATGCCGAGCTCAGGCACCTGTTAACAATTGTCTAAAGAACTCTTTTAAGACCCAATTGATAGTTTTCTGGCCATTTTTTTCTCAGACATTTGCTTATCAGATTGACTTTGTAAAATAACATGAGAAAAATAAAGGTCATTTAGTTTGTGAATATCTGCTAAAATGGAATGTTCATCTGAGCTGTGCAATGGTGGTTGATATGGATGTGACAGGGGATTAAGATTTCCTTTTTGATTAAAGTACTCACTACCACTAAGTGGTCATCACAACCATATGAAATTCAAGAGTCAAAATAAAAACACCATGCTTATGGACCAAGAAGGCATCAGGATCAAACATTGATGGAAAAATATTTTAAAACTCTTGGGACTTCTTTTGTCTCAGTAGTATCATTTATATTCGTATAACTGGGAACATCTTGCCAGACGTTCTCACTATAGACCACAGTCAGTATTGTGGATAATCTAGTACATCCACAGGATGGCATCATGGTAAAAGAATAAGATGTGAGTGTATATTTTCCCCCTAATGGGTTGCACTGTTGGGAATCTGCATGGTCACCCAACTTTGTGTAAATCACTTACTACCCGAAGAATCTGGGACTCAGCCAGGAGCTACTGCAGTCTTTGTCCTTGTTAGAGTTCTTTGACCAGAGAGATCATGTTCAGATGACTATAAAATTATGAGGCTGAGGACCTCTAGGGGGAGGATGGCCTTTGCTGTCCTCTGCTTCAGTGGCAAGTTCACCTTTATTTAGTTTTGGTGACTTCACTTCATAAAAGATATTAAGACAAAGAACTTGAAGAAAAATATCTACCTTACCTGGTAGATCTTGAATTTTTGAATTTTCAATAGAATGAAAAACTCCTAAAAGCCAGGGCACACCTAGTCTGGTTTACTGCTGTATTCCCAGAGATGAAAATAGTGCCTGGCACTATTTTTAAAGATTTGGGTGCAGCAAGTGGAAAAGAGGGGTTGTATCTGTCCTAGCCAGAACACATGGACTGAGACTGCCATCACTCCCAATCAGCAAGGGAGTAGGGGAGGAGCTGAACCCTAATGTGAGATCCAATCTGCTGCAGAGAAGCCAAGTTCTACAAGGAACCATGTGTTGGGTTCAATTAGAGACACATCTACTGCACTTCCACTTCATAAGGGCAGAACAGTATCTTTAGCTGCCTGCAAAGGGGAAAATCGAGAGTCTTTTTGAACAGATTGTCCTGCAGTTCAGAGCAAGCTAACCCGTAATTCCACCAGGAGCCAAGGTGGGACAGGAGCACTAAAGAGAACTGTCTGAGCTCAGAAAACTTGCAGGGACTGGGAGTGTAACCAGCAGAAGAAACATTGATATGCTCCTGAGTTTCAGATCCCCAGGGACGCAGCAAAGGCCAGCCATAGGGGAATTTCTTAACCTGATCTCTTCAGGGAAATCTCCACCCAGAAAGCCCAGGAGACTGAGCTAGACACCCAGTTGTCTACTAGAGAGCACATAATTCCAGATAGAGACCTTGCTAACAAAACTCAGGGGAACAGTGAACATCTGCTCCCAGTGTATAGAGAGACAACCTCAACGAACATAGTTCCAATTTTGCATTAAGACTCTCTATATATTTTCCTGTTTTTGATGTGTATTTGTGTGCCATCTGTAGAAGTTGATTGGTACATGGACTTAGAAACATACTAATATTCTAACTGGATTTTTTGTTTTGTTTTATTTTCATTTTGTCTTTGGCGGATTGTTTTTCTTTTTTTCAGCTTTTTTTGTTTTGTTTTTCTCTTTTTCTTCTCTTTTTCAATTTTTCTTTTTCTCTATATACTCCCTTCATTCCTGAGCATTTTCTTCAATGTAAATATTTATTTTTGTCCTGCCTGGTGAGGGATGGGATTCTGATCTGTACATTTAATATTTGAATGGTATTGTGTGCTACCGAAATTCTGTTAATATTGCTTTCATTCTTACTTTGGTACCTCTGTATGTTCTTCCTCCATTTTTTTTTCTTTTCTTTCCCTAAAAAATTCTTCACCTACTCTACTTTCTCTCTGATGACATTTGGATATTATAACCTCCTCTCTAACTTCCTCTTACATTCCCTTCTCTCTCAGGCTTCTAATTAGTTTATGCCATTTGACCCCCAATTATAAATTCTGTGTAATCATTACCACTGTGAATTCCAAACTCAATAACTATTGTATGCTTCGAAGCCTGCCATAGGTGATGGTTTATTACTGTTGTTTCCGAAAGTAACGGCTAGCATTACTATTCGTTTCATAAGCATAATTTAACATTATAATAGATTTAGTTGTTACTAAATGACCAATTTAATATTGTTTATTGTATGTATTGGTTGTTCATATTGATGATCTCCTATTAGCTCATGAGGAGCTAAAAATCTTAAGGGACACTAACAGTTCATAGGTTAGGGATTGGCTTGTGAGCTCAACTTTTCCTGACAACACCCCGACCCAAATAAGGGATGGGACAAAACTCCAAATCCAACAGCAAAGACCCAATGAGGAACAACCTGAGAGAAACCTCAGGCCAAGAATTCACTTCAATATAAGGAGTGAGAAGAAGAAGTCCACACAAAACCCTACTCACATTCATGCATGACCAGGACTCTTGTCATGTCCCAGCAGGTGCAATGTACATCCCCAAGGACCCCACACTCAGACATAACCCAGTTTTCACACATACCTGCCAGATACAGATATATTGGGTCCATCCCACTACCAAGGATCCCAGATCTCAGTGCAGCACATAAGTTGGTCCATTTGGCCTGCCCCACTCCTGTGGGACCCTAACACCCAGTGAAACATCCTTACTGCTTAGCTTTAACAACACAGCAGGCTGCCCAGCAGCCCCACCAAGTGTCAAGTCCCAGCCTGGAACCCAACCATTGACGTTTAAGGAAGAAGAAACCAGAGACTTATCTTGCTTCCACATAGGGAACCCCAATTGAAAGATACAGAAGAATCTTTTCAAATATGAAGAACAAAACTAGAAGAAGTTCACCTCAAACCCAAACTCTCCTAGCAAGCAGCCCATGGTCAAGAAGTGGGATGAAAATCTACAACAAAATATCAATGATCTGATAACTAAAATGAAGAATGAACTAAAAGAAGATTTTATGGAGAGACAAGTGAGAAAACTCAAGAGATGAAAAACTCTGTTATCAAAGAAATAGTTGGAAAAAAATAGACATATTCAAAAAAGAGGTAACAGAGTTAAAATCTGTAGTCAATAACATGAAAGGAATCATGGAAGAGTTTAATAATAGACTAACTTCCATAAAAAGTGCTAACTTCCTTACCACTTGAAGAAAGAACTTCTGACACTGAGGAGAGGCTAAGCAAGCTTGAGCGTACTATTGACAAAAAAGAAAAACAAAACACAGACTACAACAGAATATTCAAAATGGGATGAAATTAGAAGAAACACTCTAAGAGTAATTGGGATACAGAAAGAAATTGAAATGCAAACGAATGGTATTAGGAATGTTCTCAGGAAATGGTTAAAGAAAAATTTTCCCATACAAAAATAGAGTCAGATATGCTCATCCAGGAAGCCTGTAAGACACCCAATAGGCCTAATCAAATGAGAAGCTCTTTAAACACATCATATTCAGAATGTATAGTAAGGAAATAATATTAAAAGCTGAAAATCTTTCAGTGTCTGAATGACAACAATATGCAGCCAAGAATACTATGCCCAGTAAACCTCAGCTTCAAAATTGATGGGGAAATAACTTGTCATGATACAAGCAAATTTCAGCATTCATGAAAAGAAAACCAGCATTACAAAGAATACTCAAAGAAAAACTCCAGATAGAAGAACAAGCAAACACACCTCAAAACCCACAAACAGGAAATTCAGTAAAGGCACATACTACCAATAGACAACCAAGACAGCACAGAAATTACTAACAAAACAAAGTGACTATGAACCACATAACTATTCTAACACTGAATGTGAATGGTCTCAATGCACCACTCAAAAGACACAGATTAGCAGATTGGATCAGAAAACAAAATTTAACAATATGCTCCTTTCAGGACACCCACCTTTCAGCCAATGATATCCACAGATTAAGGGTGAAAGACTGGAAAAAATCTACTATGCATATGGTCCAAGAAAGCAAGCTAGTGTTGCAATACTTATATCCAACAGAGTAGATTTCAAACAAAAACTAATCAGAAGATACAAAGAAGGCCACTACATATTAATAAAGGGAACAATACAACAGGAAGATACAACCATAGTAAATATTTACTCTCCAAATAACATTGCTCCCAACTGTGTGAATAAATTACTCTATGACATAAAACCACTTGTGGACCTCAACACAATAATAATGGGAGATTTCAACACTCCTCTACCACCAACAGACAGATCAGCAAAGCAAAAAAATATAAATAAATAAATAAAGAGATCTCCAGGCTGAACAAATCCATAAATCAAATGCATTTAACAGACACCTATAGAATATTGCACCCCAAATAGGCTGAATATACCTTTCTCTTAGCAACACACAGATCTTTCTCTAAAATAGATCATATTCTCATTCACAAAGGAATACTCGGGAAATATAAAAAAGTATATATTATTTCATGTATCCTATCAGACCGTGACGCCATGACCCTAGCAATTAATAGCAAAGAATTTAACAGATGGTTTTACAATATCAGATCTAAAATTGTACTATAGAGCTTTAGTATCAAAAAAAGCATGCTTCTAGTATCAAAATACGAATGAAGACCAATGGAATAGAATGGAAGACCCTGAAACAAACCCACATATCTTTAAACATCTGATCTTTGACAAATGGGGTCAAAATATAACATGGAGGAGAGACAACCTATTCAACAAATGGTGCTGGGCAAACTGGACAGGCACTTGCAGAAAGTTGAAATTAGATCCTTATATTTCACCTTACACAAAAATCAAATCAAAATGGATCAAAGAACTGGGAATTAAACCAGCTATAATACAGCTGCTAGAAGAAAAGTTAGGACCAACACTCCAGCATTTAGTAGTAGTCAAAGACTTTCTCAACAAGACTCCTAAAGTGAAAGAATTAAGTCCAAAATCAATGAGTAGGATGACATAAAGCTAAAAAGCTTTTGCACAGCTAAGGGAATGATCAAAATTGTCAAGAGACTTCCTACAGAATGAGAGAAAATCATGGTCTGGGATTCTTCTGACAGGTGACTAATACCCAGAATTTAAAAAGTTCTCAAAAAACTTGATATCAAAAACAAAAACAACCCAATCAATAAATGGGCCAAAACACTAAATAGAAACTTCTACTCAACAGAGGACATTGAGCAAGCCAATGAATGCATGAGAAAGTGTTCTAAATCAGTAGTAATCAGAGAAATGCCAATCAAAACTACATTAAGATTTTTCTTCACTCCAGTCAGATTGGTAAAAATTAAGAATACAAAAAACAACAGATGCTGGAGGGGTTGTGGCGAGATAGGAACACTAGCACACTGATGGTAGAACTGCAGAATGGTACAACCCCTCTGGAAAGCAATGTGGAGGATTCTTAAAAATTTAGAGATGAGCCTATCATATGATCCAGCTATCCTCTTCTGGATATTTTCCCAGTGGAATTAGAATCAGCACATTACAATGACACAGCAAAATCTATGTCCATAGTGGCTCAATTTACAAGAGCTACATTATGGAAACAACCCAGATGCCCCTCACTGGATGAATGCATCCACAAACTGGTATGTATATACTATGGAGTTCTACTCAGCAATTAGAAACAATGATATGGAAGGCTTTGAAGGTAAATAAACGGCAATGGAAGAAATCCTGTTGAATGAAGCTAGCCAAACCCAGAGAGAGTCAAGGGTCCAGTGTTTTCACTCATTTGTGGAGGCTGAAGCTAAACCCAGGCCTGTGCGAAAGGTAGCCAATTTCATGTATGAGACCCAACAAAGGCGAAACAACACATAATCTAGGGCAATCATAGATATGTATCAGCAAGGAGGGGAGGGGGAAGGTGGAAGAGGAGAATAGGGAGGGATCTAGGGGTTAAATCTTATTTAAGAATATATGCATATCAAATTGTGACTTTATATACATTCACAGGAACAATGCTTTGTAAAGGTAACGTAATTCAATTAGGCAAACATTTATGAATGGTAATTTTGTCTAAGATACTAAGGCCGTTTTCAAGGCATTTACTTGAGAAGAATAAAGAAGAGAAAGCAGAACTAATCCTTTCATGAAATTCCATGGGATATACAATGGAGGAGAAGGCAATAAGAACTTCAAATAAGCATTTTAATGTATCCTTTCTGCATTTGTGCAATGGACAAGGTTTCACAGTGGTATGACTAATGCTGTAGTCTGGACTTATTAGAATTTTCCAAGTGGAGAAGAAGTGAATTAAACCATAGTATTTTATTTATTTATGTATTTATTATTTTTTTAGTTCTTTTTCAGGTGTACATGACATATTATATGATGACAATTATAAGAGCATGTAGTTTAACTTGTTTTAATACAATCTCCCACTTTTCCCCTCCCCCTCTCTTCTTCCCACCCCATTCTTTTTAAAGAAAGAGAGAGAGGGAGAGACAGTTAAAGAGAAAAAGATATAATCAATTTTATTTAGTTTTTCATGTGCTTTTGTTGCTCTGACACTTTGTTGTGCATGTGGTACTTGGGTCTGAACCAAGTCTTCATGCATATTGAGCATGCACCATAACTGCTGAGGCACCTCTCCAGCCTACCCTGTTTTTTTTTTTAATAATATACATGACAAAAAATATATCAGCATACTACACAATGCAGTCAAATCAGTGTTCACAGCAGTAAATTCATAATAAATAAAGTATGGAACCAACCAAAGTGGTTGAATGGATAAGGAAATTGTGCCACATATATATGCAGCATTATTATTCAGCCATAAGGAAGAATTACATTGTGTCATTTACTGGAAAATGGATGGAACTAGAGGATATCATGCTAAGTGAAACAAGCCATTCTCAGAAAACCAAAGGTTAAATGTTCTCTCTGATATATGGAAGTTAATCCAAAATAAGAAAAAGAACAGAGGAATACACAAAGTGGAAGGAAATGGAAGAAGGGGGAAAGTGATAGGGAAATTTCATGGAATGAAATCAGACTTAAATTACTCATGTTCATATATGAACATATCATAGGAAATCTCATCACCATAAATACCAACAAGTCACTAAATTACAAAAAAATAACTATTAGTAAATAACAGAAAGATCAATAGAGTTGAGAGAAGAAAACAGGGGGATATTGGAGATTGAATTAGAATAAGTTATACTGCATGTTTTTATAAAAATGTCAACATTTATCCTATTGTCAAGTATATCTAAAGAGAACAGGGTGTTGGAGGAAGGTAGGGGATGGAGAAATACAGGAAAATGAGCAAAAACAAGGTATACCTCAAACTTTCAAATCACATTTTAGAGTTGCCAAGTTGACAAGAGCGTTGTGACTGGGTGATATAAATGTGGGCTACTTAATCTAATCCTTAAGGATTTCAACCAGGTAGATAAGAAAAAGCAATTATGACAGAAGCACTTAAAATTTCCTATTTTTATTTCAGCATGATAATATAGGACATTTGTTTTTATTTTTAATGTTTACAATTAATTATTATTGGAAAAAAATCACAATGTAATATGAATATTTAACAATTAATCTTGCGACCCAGAAATCAACACACTGATGAATTATGTTATATTTTTCTATTCAATCATGATATTCTTTAAGCAAGATAAATTATACTATTTGATTTCTGATATAGGTAAGGAATACATTTTGAAAAATATTAAGAAAAACAGACACTGTTAAGACTAAAGATGTTGTGTATCTTTATAATCACTATACAGTGATTTGGGTAGGGACTTGATTGATTCATAATATCTGGTTATTGAAGAATGACTTAATTCAGAAATGAACAACCTTGTTAAGATACACATATTGGCACTTAGTCTCATTTATATCAATGAGTAAGTCACATAGCAAGAAGTAAATGAGAAGTCAATCCAAGTCCCAAATCACATACTCTCATCTCAGTAGACCCAGAGAGAAGAGATCTGTTTGGTGACTTCTATAAAAGTCATTATATTAGTGTTTTCCATTGTCTTAGATTGGGTCAACTGCATGCTCTGGATCCAATCACTGTCATTGAAGTAATGGATTTATCTCGATTGTTCCAGCCTAAGTACTTGATTAAATACCAGGGAAAAGTGTACAAATCACACAGAACATTTGCTGAGAGTGGGAAAAAGTCATACCACCTTCAGTGGCATAAATGTGTTCCCTTCAGGAGAATGGTAAATGGATTCTGGATGATGAAGCCATGAATTCTCCATTCAATGAAACTTGCAAGCTGTGCAAACACACAGGGACACATTAATTTGTTCTTCATAGCTTATAAGAATACCCATTTATAAAGCCACTTTGTCCACAAGGGGGCCAAGAAAGACTAACAAAATTGGTATGTCTGGAAATGGCCTGTAAGTTAAGTCAAAACTGCAGAAGCCCAGGCTGAAGATTAAAGGAGGGCAGAAACATGGTGACAATCTGAAATGATAGGGACAGTACTTTTATTTTTTCCAAGAATTTAAGGAAATCTTTGTCAAATCACTAGCTGTTACCCTAAAAAACAGGGACTTCTGTGGCTGCTCACAAGAGTATAGTCATCACATAGGTACTTTAGGAAAGTCAGTGAACAAACAATAATAATCCATAAAGAGCAGCAACAACAAATCCCGGGGAGGAAAAATCTGATTTCAGGTTTTGCCACATAATATTTATAATTTCTGGTTTAAAGAAATCTACATAAGGCATTCAATGAAATAAGAAGGTCTGACCCATTCACAGGAAAAACAAAGTATTAAACAAAACAAAACGAAACAAAACAAAACAAAACAGGCCCAGTCATTGGATATTCTATGTGTGTGTGTGTGTGTGTGTGTGTGTGTGTGTGTGTATGCATTGAATTTATTTTATCAAATATATTCAAAAAGCTAAAGGAAGCCATGGACAAATATAGAAATTTTGAAAAGGAAACCTAAACATTCTTGAGCAGAAAAGCACATTAACTATAGTGAAAAAGTCACTAAAAAGTATTAACAGCAAATTTGGCAGGCAGAGCAATGAATCAGAGAATTTAGAGATAGTTAAATTGAGATTATCTGAGTTGAGAAATAGAAAAAAAATAAGGAAGAAAAATGAAGAAAATCAAACAGATTCTAAGATCCTAAGAGAACTGTCGAACACCACCGCGTCTTCCAACATATTTATAAGAGGAGTCCTGGAGAAGAGGAGAGAGAACAGCACAGAAAGACTGGAAGTAAAATATCCCTAACTCTCTCATATTTTATGGAAGACAGGAATCTAGACATGCAAATAGGTCAGTTAACTTTAGGTTAAACTCAAAAAGATCTACAGTCAAACACATTATAGTCAAATTGTTGAAAGACCAAGAGAATCTTGAACTTAAATGAAGCACATCATAATACAAAATATATTCTGTTTTGAGCAAGATGACAGAATGGGAAGCCCTAGATCTTGGTGTGTCCATGGAGACAATGATTGAGCAAAAACATACACTCAAAAAAGCCTTTGCATGAATTAAACAGTCACAGTACCGCAAGGAAGTTTAAAAAAAAATAGCTTCACTGAAACAAGAAAAGTTTTTACATTATAAATGTGGTCATGCAAGCTGGCACAGTCCACAACAATTTGAACAAGCCCCAAGACACGACGTATACCTCAATAAGAAAGAATAGGACTTAACATCCCATGCTTGAGGGAGTCTTCAAGGTTGGAATAACAACGTTAGATAGGGCCTGGAGTGGTGGCTGAGCCATGGCGCTTGCCTGGCATGTACCAGGGCCCAGGTTTGATCCCCAGAACCACATATAAAACCAAGTGCCAGAGAAACAAACAAACAGCAACAACAACAAAAAATGTTAAAAAATGAATAAAACTGATTCTCTCACTCTCTCACTCTATCTTTAAAAAAATTAGTAAACTGGAGTCATATACAGAAATAAAAATTTCAGTGAAGTAAATTCATGAGAAATTGTAAAAGCTAGTGTTATTTAACAATGCTTTGAAACTGTACTTTTATTCTTTGTGATTTAAGAGACAAAAGCATTTTTTTAAAAAAGTGGTTATTCTCAAAGCGGGTATTATTGACTTGCTTTAAAACTCCACATTTTATTTTGCATATATTTTCTTTAAAAAAACTAATGCATCAGGGCTGGAGTGGTGGCTCAGTGATTATGGCACCTGCCTGGCATTTGCTAGGATGCCAAGTTCAAACCCCAGTACCATGTACACAACAAATGTCAGAGCAATGAAAGTCACATGGAAAACAAAATAAAATTGATTCTCTTTCTCTCTCTCTCCTGTCTCTCTTAAAAAGAAAAAAAAACTAATGCATTGTAAAAATCATTAATTTGCCCTTTTGGACACACAAAATATTAAAATGTAATTTTGTGACATCAACCAAAAGCAGTAGAGATAAGATATGAAGATCAGATATTTTGTACGTTATTGAAGTTAAGTTGATAAAACTCCAGACCATAATGTTATACCTTTATGATATTAAAAACAGCCCCTATTGTAACATACAGAAATACATGCAAATGGGAATGTTGTAACATACAGAAATATATGCAAATGGGAATGATGAAGGTATGTGAACATTTCACCACAAAAATATTCAAATATTCTTTTTTTTAAAGAGAGGACAGCGTGTGTGTGTGTGTGTGTGTGTGAGAGAGAGAGAGAGAGAGAGAGAATCAATTTTTAATGAGTTTTTTCACATGACTTTCATTGCTCTGACACTTAGTTGTGTACATGGGTGCTGGGGTTTGAACCCGTGTACTCACACATGCCAGGCAAGAGCTGTAACCGCTAAGCCACCGCTCCAGCCCCTCAAATATTCTTAAAACAAGACAAAATCATGTAGGAAATGTGAACAGAAAATGTCACATAACAAACAATAGAAAAATGAAAGCACTAAGGTCCTTTTAATTAATCTTAAAAAGAAGTGAAATTTTGGCATGCAACAACACGGATACATGTTGGGTACCTCATGCTAAGTAAAACAAAATAGGCACAAAAAGATTAATACTTTACGATTTCACTTTATACGAGGCATTTGCAGTAATGAAAATAATGGAAAACAGAAGTAAAATAGTAGCTTCTAAAAGCTTTCGGGATGAAATAATTGGGATTTTTATGGATATAAAGTTTCAGTATTGCAAAATGAAATAAATTCTAGAGACTGATGGTTGATGATGCATGTACAAGAGATGAATGGACTTAATACTACTGACCTGTACTTAAAATGGTCAACACTGTGCATTTTAAATTATAAACATTTTACCAAAATAAAAAAAGGAAAGAAACACAAAGGAAATTAACTGAACATAATAAATCCCATATATGGAAAATGCCCAGCTTACATTATACTCAATGAAACCATAAAACAAAGTTGTTTTTTAAGTTCTGGATTAGGTCCAAGGACATTTCTTATTGTTACTACATATGCACTTATGACTGTACAATACAACTCCTCAGTAGAAGTAAAAATTAAAGAGAATAAGGCAAGAATATCCTCTCTTGATATATGTATGTACTGTAGAACTGGGTGTGTATGAAGACACTGTGATTAAGAAAGAAAAATGTATATATATAAATAAAAAATACCTATCTGAAAGGGAGAGGATATTCTCTCTTTTCGTGGATATGCTCTGATGTGGAGAAACCCCAAAGACGCAACCAAATACTGTTAGAATTAATAAACAACTTAAGCAAAACTTCAGGATAAAAATTTGCATACAAAAATCCGTTTTGTTTTTATATACTAACAATGAATAATCCAAACAAGAAACTGAGAAAACTATTCCATTCACAATAATATTAAATAGAATAAAATACTTAGATATAAGCTTAACCAAGGAGGCAAAAGGACACTGAAAATAGCAAAACACTGCTGAAAGAAATTTAAGAAGACACAATAAATGGAAAAACATCCCATATTTATGGATCCAAGGAATATTACTAAAATATATATGTTCTCCAAAACAATCTGTAGATTCCATGCAATTCTGCCAAAATGCCAATGGTATGTTTTGTAGGAATAGAAAAAAAAAACCTAAAATTTATCTGGAATTTCAAAGGTTCTTGAATACCTAATGCAATCTTGAGAAAGAAAAACAGAACGGAAAGACTTCTTGATTCCAAAATACATTATAAAACTGTAACAATCAAAACATTATGATACTGGCAGAAAGCACACACAAGTGGGTGAATGGAACATAAGCGGGAATCCATAAACAAACCTCATGGATGCGGTAAAATCATCTTCAGCAAGGATGCTGAGGCTGCACGCTGCGGAAACGATAATCTCTTCACTAACCTTTTTGGGAAAACGTGAAAGAGTGAAGCTGGACTTACACCATATTCAAAAGTTAATACAAATGCTTTAAAGACACAACTTTAAGACCTACAACTATAGAATTCATAGAAAAGAGAGGGGTAAAACTTTATGACTTTTGATTTGGCTGTGATTTCTTGGATGTGACACCAAAAGCAAAAGTAACTACGTGGGACCATAAACAATTAAAATCATTTGTATAATAAATGAAACAATTCAGAGCAATGGAACAAGCCACGGAATGGGGGAATTTTTACACACCATGTATCTCATAAGGAGTTAAAACATAAAGAATTCCTGTAAAGTAACATCTATAACAAAAAGTAAATAACCTGGTAAAAACTTGCACAAAGCTTTGCTGGGATGTAGGATGGATGCTCAGTCTGTGGCTGTGTGTAAGAATGGTGCTCACATCAACATAGGGCTCACCTTAAGGACCATCCTGTGTATTAATGTGCTAGGGACAATGTCAGAATCAAGTAAGTTCCATCAACAATTTGCATTTCACATTCTTTTTTCTTTTTTTGCAAGAGAGAGAGAGAGAGAGAGAGAGCAAGAACCAATTTTATTTTTTCATCTGGCCTTTGTTTCCCTGACACTTAGTTATATATGTGGTGTTGGAGTTCGAGCCTGGGTTTTCACACATCAGGAAAACCCTCTACCGCTGAACCACCACTACAACCCTACATTTCACATTCTTAAGAGAAATTTGAAAATCCTTTTATTTCTATTTTAGGATATCATACTCATTATACGTGGTTTCATGAAGAAACACCCAAACTCCTTGAAAATTATTTAGTAAAATTACAGTGGTTTTAAATGCTAGATGGTAAAACCTTGGAATTTTATTTTAGAGTATGTTGTAGAATTAAAAATATTATTTTATTTAAGTTGTATTTATATATATACATGTATACACACACACACACACACACACACACACACACATATATATATATATATTCTCCAAAACTTAGTTCAAATTCTTCAGTCTTATAAGACATGACTTATTTAAAAATATTTTTTAAAATGTCTCAATTTTTTTCACGTTGGAAATTCTATAAGCCATCCAATGTATATAAAGAAGTTCAGTCTTATGAGAGAAAAAAAATCCTAAAGACATCACATTTCTCTAGGATTATTCCTGCAGCCTACTTCTGTTTTTGTTTTTTGTTTTTTTTAACCTGCAGCTAGTGTTCTTAACCATCCTTCCTGTTTCTGCAGTTGATACTTTTTAGCCTATCTGGACCACCACGCTTTCATTTTTTTCTAAATAAGAATGGAGCTCTAACTTGACTCTCTCAGGAGAATTTTCCCTAGGGCTAAGGCTGTGAGAGGGTTGTTCATTGTCACATCCCCAAATGCCTTTCCTGAAATGTGGTTCCATGTTTGCCAAGATAAATTTTGGCTTATCTAATCATGATAGTGGCTGCCCCCAGTCATTTTCTTCAATGTTTGTTAAGTAACTTGGATTTGTTCCCCCTTCTCATTATGCAGACAGATAACCTTAAAGTAAAAGTAAAAGTTCTGGTATGCTGTTGAACAGTGGGGTGGTAGACATGTATATAATAATACTTTACAAAGCTAGAAGAACAAATTCTAAAAATTTTCTAAATAAAGAACTTAAAACTCTTTGAGGACATAGATATATTTAAAGTGATTTATGCATTAAACTATATATATATATGCAAACACATGGTATCCATTAAAATGTATGCTTTGGGGGTTTTATGTATCGATTTTAAAAATTTTAACTTTTTTGCTTCTAGTGAAGAAATCCTTGTGAAACAATGATAAGCACTTTTTGAAAAACCCATTTTGTATTTGCTTTAAAATGTTTCTTTCAAACTATATTGAGCTATATTTCCCAACTAGTGAGTTCAACATGTTTTTTAAGCATTATAAAGTTGATGTATGCTGTGGAAGAAGGAAGCAATACAATACAATGAAATACTGAAATGTTCTTGTAATACTGGTGTCTTTGACCCCCTATTCTCCACAAAGGCAAACGACTGCGAACGTCTAGATATTTTTAGTATATACATGCATTTATTTACACTACCACTTCAAAAATGGTAATGAGCTTATTTTATTGTTTTGCTCCAGATCTTTTTTTTTGCTTAACTTTATGTGTTGAGTATTATTTCACACTAAATCTTATCTTCTATATGACCGTAGAATATTCACTTATCTAATTATATGATGATCTCTAGTGATTGAATTTGCCATTGTTCCCAACTTCCTGCTGCTAAACACAGAAAACCAATACATGTCCTTCTACCTGTACTGAACACAGGTACCATTAGTGCTGCAAGACAATCCTAAGAAATAGAATTTCTGGTTCAAAACCTAAGTGCATTTTACATTTTGATAAATAGTGCCAAAATAGCTTAATGATTTTTTTAACCAATTTGTATTCCATCACTGAGCTCATTCCTGAGGATACAATAGTAGTAACATCAATCCTTTTGCAGCTCCAAAAAGATAACAAATGAAGCGATTAAGAGAATGTACTCTGAATATAATGTTTGGATTTGAATGCTGCTTCTGCTACTTTGTGACCTTGAGAAATGTGGTTAATTTTTTCTGTACCTTAGATTTTTTCATTTGTAAAAAGATATTATTAATAATAGGACCTACTCTACAGTTTGCTATTTGAATCTTAGTTAATGAATCTATATATAATGTGCATTGAAACAATGTATGTTACCTAAGAAATACTTAATATAAATTAACTATTATTAATACAATCTGGAGGAGAGACAGATGACAATCAAAGAAGCCCAGATAAATATAAACTTGAAACTTAAAGACAATTTTGAAGGAGAGGTATTTGTTGACTTCGGCGTCTACAAAGTGGATCTTGCTACATCACAAAGGTGAGAGGGATTTTTATAAAGTGATTTGTCATTCAGTGGATATCTGAAGGATGAGCCAGTGTTATCCAGGTGAAGAAATGTAAGTACAGTCTAGGAGTAGAAAATTATGTGTAATTCCTGTGACAGGAGAGCAATTGACCTCACACAGAACTGATCTGAAAGGGAGTCCCTTGGCAAAAGGGAAGAGAAACAGGTGAGAGTTGTCTCAGATGGCCCTGTTGAGATAGGCAGTGTGCTCACATATTCATCTGTCTACAAGCGAAATCCATTGAAAGCTTTCAAGAGTCAGAAGAATCAAGAAAGATAATAGAGTGACACAATCGGATTTGTTCTTGAAACAAATTACTCTTAATGCATATGTAGAACAAACTAGAGTGTGACCAGTGCTAAGAAGGTAGATTGGTTAAGAAATATGAAAAATTATGGTGTTTTGGACTAAGTTTACGGTGACAGATGTAGAAAAATTCATGGAATTCAGAATTAATTGAATATTTTAGCTATGGATGATTTATGATATTAATAAAAAGTGAAAGATAAGTACCAAGGATGTGTATTTTAAAAATCTTTAGTCCAGAATCATACACATTGCAAGCAGTCATTAAATTTGTAGTACTGTTCCTTTTCACCCACCGCTCTTTTTATGTAATATATGTAGAGTCAAACCAAGTTTTTAATACGTATGCTTGATTTATTTTAAAGTAAATTTCAATTTTTACGTTATAATATTACTATTATTATTTAGACTAAGTTTGCTTTGATATGGTCATTGATATATTCTCAAAATTTCCCAGAAATATATTGAGATAGGAATATCCAAATATCTGACATATTCTAAATCTAATCTTTGGAAATTATAGTTATCTATGATAAATCCCAAATTATCATATCCCTGCAGTATTCATAAAATACAACTATAATTAAGTCATTGACAGGGGTTGGAGCAGTGGTTCAGTGGTTACAGCACTTGCCTGGCATGCCCATGGGCGCAGGTTCAAACCCCAGCACTACATGCACAACGAAGTCTCAGAGCAATGAAGGCCACAAGAAAAACTAAATAAAATTGATTCTTTCATTCTGTCCCCCTCAGAGACCCTCTCTCTTAAAAAATATGAAGTCATTGACAAAAGGAAATGAAGTAATCCATATAAAATAATGATAAAATAACAATAGTAGTATTTTATGTGACAGATAAAATCTTCCAAGGGCATTATATATGTCCTCAACTGAAGCGAAATTGAGACTTATTGCACCCGTTCTATATTTAAGAAAATTGTGCCACAATGCACTCATAGAAGTTGCAAAGAATTACACAACTTATGGCTAATAGCAGTGGAATTTAAATCCAATGTTTCACATTCCAGAATTTGTACTCCAGTGATAATTTTGAAAAGTGTATTTCAAAAGTTACTCTACTAATTTTGTTTCTGTGATTTACTAGATTTATGATGTGCTTTTATCCTGCATGAAGTTTCATTCCATGACTATAGATGAGGAATAAATTTTAAAATGCCTTTAATGTGCTACATAGTATCTATAAATAAAATTAAAATGTTAAGAATTTCGTTATTATTGATTATCACTGAATTTCTGCTCATTCACTTGTGGACAAAACTATTCATGTTTTCTCAATCCAATTTTACAATTAACTTGCATTTCCACAGCATTAGGACGATTGAAAACAGATTGTATTGGAAAATAAGTAATTTCTAAAAATTATGTACAGTTCACTGGCATTAGTACAATTTGAATCATGTTGTTTTGGGAGATGAGTAACTCCTAAAAATTACATAGTCTATGAGACTAAGTTTTCAAAACTTAAGTCCCCCTAAATCAGTGTAGCAGTAAGCAACTAAATAGCAACTCTCAGTTTACTGAAGAAATAAATGTTTGTGTATCTCTTTAGTTTCTGGTGCATAGTTTGTTCACATTCATAAAAGAGTTTGGATGCTTGAGAGAAAGGTGATTTCTACTGCATTTACATGCAGAGCTAGTTCAGTTACTAGGAGGGTCAAGTCATTCAAAATCCAGTTTTGACAGAATCTAGATTGCTAAAGTAGTCTTCTTTAAGAGGAGTGTGATTTGAGACCTTAAATATTCATCATTAATAAAAATTCCATGACATTTTTCAAAAGAACATTTGCCCAGGTCATTTGACCAGATGCCAAGTTAAATCATTAAGGCATGGCCAACTGCCATTTCATTTTTCTTTTTCACTTAATAGCATAGAATTTTTTAATTTAAAGTGGCCTTAGATATCATTTTCTTGGAGCACAAAATTTACAAATTGATATCAGAATCCGAGAATGTCTTTCCCAAACCTAGGACTTTTGAGGTCTTTGCAAATCCTCTTCTTGGGATGGAAATATGGTTGATAGAGAAGAATGTCTGTCAATATTTAATATGTAAATTTTACATTTAAAATATTCCAATGCATAAGCTAGAATTGATTTTTTGGTTACTGCTGCTGCATTGGTGATTGCTGCTGTTTCTAATGACTAAGAACTTAACTACAATCATTTTAACTCAGTTCCTGTTGACTTTTTTATTTTATCATAACTTCACAGAAATGCAGCATAATATATTACTTACCAACACATTTTAATAACCTTTATAATCTATCATTAATTTGATATAGGGTGAATCTCTTCCAATCAATTTTAGGATATAATAAAGGTAGACTTTGTTTCATATCCCACACAGTACAGAGCTATGCTTCGCTATCATAATTTTTGATGTTAACCTCATCAGTTATGATAGTTTGTCTGCATGTCAAAGAAAATTAGCACTGGACACCAATGATGGCTTGATAGGATTTAAAACATGGAAACAGGGGCTGGAGTGGTGGCTCAGCGGTTGCTGCGCTTGCCTGGCATGTGCAAAGACACGGGTTCGAACCCCAGCACCATGTACACAGTGAAGTGTCAGAGCAACAAAATTCACATGAGAAACTGAATAAAATTGGTTCTCTCTTTCTCTGTCTCTTCTCTTATTGTCCCACTCTCTCTTTAAAAAAATAAATAAAACATGCAAACAAAATTAAGGAATAACTTCAATATGAAAATTGAAGTCAAGATTGACTTAAATATTCTGTTAGCTAAATTCTCTGTGTTTCATAGTTCAGTAGGTTGAAATAATATACCATTTTACCACTTTAAGAAATATATTTATCATTAAGTGGTAAAATATTTCTGAGGGAGTTTTCTCCTGTCTATGTTTTATGATTTTCAACATTTTGACTCTTTAGTACGTAGAAAGAAGCCTACCATGTGCCATTTGCAATATTTATATTTTTAAAACTGTGATATTTCTTTCCAGATACATGCTATAGGATGCCATAAACTCTTGTTTCTCTTTAAAGAATCAGATTATATTTTAACCCCTTCTGCCATCCCATCTCTAATCCACAAGGGTGATTCTCCTTAACTGTTTCCCTTAGAACTTTATGAATGTCCATTTATTTTATTCTTTTTAAAGAGAGAGGGACAGTGAGAGAGAGAGAAAAAAAAAACAACTTTATTTGGTTTTATATCTAGCCTTCATTGCTCCAGTACTTTATTCTGTACGTTGTGCTGGGGTTTGAACCAGGGTCCACACACATGACAGGCAAGTGCCTTAACCACTGAGCCACCACTTCAGCCCATGAATGTCCATTTATGACATAATTTTGCAACAATAACATATCCATGATTTATTGACTAGTTACTATGCCAGGCACATTTCCAAATGCTTTCAATGCACTAATTCTTTTAGTTTTTCAGAATTTTTAAAATAAGTCCAATTTCTATGCTATGGTTTCCAGTCAATTGCTGTCACCTATGGATTCAATAAAAACCATGTTCATCTGTGGAGGGTGGATATGTGATCACTAGGCTTTAATGGTAAGTCTAAACACTGGTCAGGAAAAGATTTTTAAGAAAGCCTAATCAGTTACAAAATAATATGGTAAAAATACAACTATATAAACTATATAAAAATGTGGGAGAGTAGACATCATAGAAGAGGTGAGTACAAAATGTGTTGCTTGATGGGAATCTTCATGGTATTTACAGTGTATATTGTCATGTATTTTGTGGTTTAACTCTTAAGTTTTATAACTCTGCTAATAGATAATTATCAAATCTTCTTGATTGATAAAGAAACTGAGATGAGATGGGACGTGTAATTGTACAAGGTCACCTGGCTAGAAACTGGAGAATGAAAAATAAAATCCATCTCTTTCTGATTTTAACGTGGCAATTGGATTCTTTGCTTAAGAGGATTGAGGAAAGCTTCAAAAGAGATTAGAGGTTGTAAGAATGTGAGAATAGAAAAGAGGGAAAGAGAATATTCATAAGATTGAATATTCTAAGTTCAGCCTCTGAATTTATTGTGAGACTAAATTAGAACAGAGATAACTCTTTTTTGTCAACTTAACTTTGCCAAAGTCTGACATTTCGGTTACTTAAAATAATGAAGAAATAAATGCTGTAGATCTGTTTCTCACATGATATATACATATAATATAGTTATCATTATAATTTTATTATATATATCCTGTTTCATATCATTAGAACCATTCTCAAATAGTAATTTCTTAAGTGAGCTAAGTTACTTAGAAGATCAAATGGTTAATGAATCTTTTAAAAGTTTCTATTTGCAGATAAGTCATTAAAATAATGACTTCTTATAAATCAATGACCAGAATTTATTATAGTAAAATGGGTTTACTAATGTGCACAGCTTTCTTCAATCTGTTTGTTGCCTGTTTTACAGAACATATTTTCTTTATTGATTTATTTTTTATGTTTCCAAAATTGTGTTTCCTTATTATTGATTTATTTTTCAGATTCCCTATATTATGTTTCCCTATAAGTCACTAAGGCATGAATCCCCTAAGTTCTACCAGGATAAATGTATATATCTACATCTATATACACACATACATAGACATGCATAATCTATATATATCTTCCTGTGCATACACAGTAGTACAATAAAAATACATACAAAATAATGTTATTTAGCTTTTACTGGAGTAATTATATTTTAATAGAAGAACAAAAGTCTTTTAATGTTAAAAGGAATGATGACAATATTATAAGTTACAGGAAAGGGACATGAAGAGAGAGAGCATTTCAAAATCTAGGAGTAACTATTTCAGGATTTATCTTTCTAGACTCACACTTGTAGGAATTATAACCACATATGCTCTTTAACATAAATCTTTAAAATTTGTAATGTGAGAACTAGACAATATTGAATCAGAGCCACTTTGAGAGTTTATTTTGGCAATTATGAAAGAAAATTGAACTAATGATATGTAAACTATATAAAATCTTAATTATAATTTGAATTCACTCATTCCCTCAATAAATATTTATTAAGCTCTAGTTATAACAATGATATTGTTATTAATAATCTTCCTAAATAGCACTAATTAAGCAGACACTATCTGGCAGGGACTGCTGTAAAAGCTGAGGTGGTAGTTTAATGAAGAAGTTATACAAAATTTCTAAAAAAGAAAGCCAGAATTAAGTTTTTCTCCCATGTATTGTTTTCCCTTGTTATCAAAGTTGCTTAGGAATTATTAAAGTGTTTTTGTTAATTGGGTTTTCTGATTAAGAACATTTTGTTGTTGAGAAGTTTTAATAAAATGCATTTGTTTCTTCCTTACTATGTTTACAATAATCCATACATTTTTTTAAAGAGAGAGGGACAGTGACGGAGAGAGAAAGAGAGAGAGAGAGAGAGAGAGAGAGAATCAATTTTCTAATTTAGTTTTTCATGTGGCTTTCATTGCTCCAACACTTCGCTGTGTAGACGGTATGTATTGTGGGATTTGAACCCGCATACTTGTCATACCAGGCAAGTGCTGTAACTGCTGAGCCACCTTTCCAGCCCCCAATAATCTGTACAATTTAAATGTCCCTGACAGTTACAGATTCCAATGTTTCTTGACAAATTTCCAAATATTAAGTAGATAGCTGCTACTGTTGATGGTGAAAGAAATAAGAATATTCTGCATATCTATACAACATGAATTTTACTAAAATATGGAGAATTAATTCAGTTTCCTCTTTGTATTAAATTTTATAAATTAATCTTAAAGGAATTCATATTCTGTCATAAGGCTGTTGAATTGAATTCTGGATAAGCAATAAGGTGGTTTTTATGACAAGAAATAATTTTAAATAATATTCCTCATATAGCAGATTAACTTTTCATACAAATGTAAGGAGTACCAAATGGCTTTATAGTCTAGTTAATTATGTGATTTTTGGTCTACTTAAATGAGATATGGCCAGGTATATAAGGTGCATATCTTTTTATATTTATTCTTGGCTTCCAGTAAATTTATAATAAAAATACTGCTATATTATTAGGACTGTGTTGCAAAATATATTTCTTTTCTTTATAGTTCCAGTGATGCTGGTAAGATATTCAAACTCAAAGGCTTTTGTGTGAGATATCAAATTTATTTGGGGATTTTGGTGGTTGTTGCCACGCCATTTGAGTCCTACTCTGATGAATGCTTCTGAATTCCTTGAATGAAGGGAATATTTATGCTTGATATTTGAATTTATACAGTCTAATCTGTTCAGCAGCTAATGGAAGCTCATATATGCAGGAAGAGTTAACACTGAATAGAAAAAAAAGCAGTGCTCCATAGGAAATGGTGAAAATGCAGTAATTATCGAATAATTTGATGGCCAGCATCTCGTGTCTAATAATTTGATGTTATTTTAATGTACGATGTTAAAGAATTAGGCAAAGTTTTAAAGCCAGGCAGAACCCAGTCTCTTGACTAATAGAGGAGACGACTGACCTGAGCTAATTACCTCCATGAAGGTCATGTGACAAGAGGATGGATACCTGGATTTCCTTAACTCTGAGTATCCCCAAACGCTGCTTCCACTAGTTTGTACTCTTTCCTTAGGTATAAATTAAAGACTTGACAACTTAAGTTCTGGGATAAAACCAGTAATTTTGAGCCTTAAACTCAAGTCTTTTTCCCTTTAAGCTTGATGGGAGTAAAGGAAAGACCTATTTTTAGATGATAATTTTCACAGCATCACTTTAGGTTTACCCATAATCTAGTTTTCTAAAATTTACACTAAATTTCAGGAAGAAATTTGGTAGAGGTAAAAATTAAAAAAGAAAATAGAATATCGTAGTAATGGTCCTCATAATTTCCCTTCTTGGGTATAAGGTAACAAATGAAATTTTTAATACCCTAGAAAGACTGCTGTATTGAAATGAAGAATGATTCTACCTCAATGAACACTTTAAATAATTTAATTGAGATCAAAAAAATAATTTTCTTGTATCTGAAAGGTTTTTTGTAATTTCAGAACCTCCCTATATTTATGACTATGTAGAGTCCTTTGTCCCATTAAAAAAATCAGAACCTATTTGATTTCTTTGCTCATTGCACTATAACCAGCACAGTTTAAACCTATCTGTCAATTATGAGCATATGAACATCCTTTAATATCAAAGAGAATGGCAAAATCCTACATTTTAATGAGTAATTGCTAAGGCCAATTGCAGCTTAATTCATAGATGGCATAACATCTTTTTATTGATGCTTTATATATATATAACTTCAGCCTGGAAGTTATCACGTCTAGATTGACTCTGCCCCTTGCAAAATGTAAAAGTACAAGTAAGCCTGAAGCATTTAACCAAACAAAAACACTGAAACGGGTGAGAAAAAAATGCTTTGCTAAGTGTCAAGCATGTAGCCTTAACCCTAGCAAGATTCTACACAATTGGAAATGAGACTCAGATGGCACTATGAAGACAGGGAGGAATAAAAACAAATCAAAATTCTGCTAGCCTACAACTGTTATATATCTTTTTTGCTCGTGTTTTCAAGAATGTGCTAATAGAAATTCACACTTCCAAAGACGTAAACCAGGTTAGACAGTTGAATTGTTAAAGAACATTACACCCTACAGGGAAAAATAAAAAAGCACATGAAATGTTTACTTTTAGAAACTCTTCAGTTCCATAAGTACTGCTCTAACAGAGAAGACAAAGTTTACACATTACAATGAAAATGAACAAGATTTTGGGATTATTACTATCATTGATTTCTAATTCTTTATAAGCGCTTATCCTAAGAATGCAGGTAAGGTTCTAGGATTTTCCAATTAAAGATGTTTTACTCATGTCCATTTAAAAATATATTTTTTTCAAATGATTTCAATTCCTTTGGGTAGTCAGTTCAAAGTCTGACACCCTGTCAGAACTATTTGTCATTTCTGTCACTCTCCGTCTACTCCTTTAAATGGCAACTGAGTCAAGACAAGCTTGTTTAACCTTAGGACATGGAGGGAGAAGCAAATCTCTTAAGTCTGCCCATTTCACATGTATACTAAATTCTGTCACTATCGTTAATTTTAATCCTCAAAACAAACTTAATATTAGTATTTCTACCTTGCTGGTAAGAGAATGGAATCCTGAAAAGGTTAACCACTTAGGTAATAACCCTTACCCATTTCATAAGTGTGCCATCTGACTGAAACCTCAGAGCTTTATTTGTATATGTTAATTAACTTAATTCACAACAGCTCTATAGTGTGGATGCTTGTTGCTGTGATTTAAATGTGTCCAAGATTTATGTGTTAGAAACTTAATCCCAATACAACAGTATTGAGAGGTGGGAGCTTTATGAGGGGATCACATTAGGAGAGCCCTGCCCCCGTGGAATGGGCAGTTATCATGGGAGTGGGTTCCTTAGACAAGGATAACTTTGCCCTCCTTTCATTTCTCTCATCTGCCATTACCATATGATGCCATCGACAAGTTCTGACACAGCAAGAAGGACTTTACTAGAGGCAGCCACAACTACCATCCAGTATTGTAAGCCAAATAATTTTCTTTTTTCACAAATTGTCTAGTCTTTCACATTCTGTTACATTGACTCTACCCAGACTAGGGCACTCATATTATCTCCATTTTACAGATGAAGAAAAAAGGAAGAGAGCTATCAAATCACTTGTATATTTTAATTACACTGATACATTCAGTGGAACTGTGATCCAAATGGAAGCCGCCTGGCTCAAAGACCACACTGATAACCACCACTGTGTCGCTATAAAGAACACTGAAAGCTCACAAATTCACGCAGACTCAAAGTGGAATTGAACCTAAAATGGTTACTGTATGGTTGAAACACTAAAGGAATACACATTATCTCAAAACTGTTTTCTAACACGGAGTTTAATATAGTACACAGTAGTTAACAGGATGACTAGTCATTTTTTGTTAACCTTGCTTTCCAATAACCAGCTCTCACAACCGTACCCCAAATATCACTGTATGGAGTTGAGAAAAGATCCCGTGACTCGGAAGAGTGAGCTGTTTCAATGCATTATCTTCCCTCATACCTGGAACCCTACCACCCTAGTATAATGATAACTTCGTTGGTCTAAAGAGAAAATCAAAAATCCAAATGCAGGAATGTAAATGACTACACAGCTGACCCAATTTGGCACTCGCTCAGTAGTGTCACAAAATTAGTGTCATTCAGTAGAGAAGGGACTTTCAATCTTGGCATTTCAAACCTCATGAGTAGAGAATACATGAGAGGCCCATGTGTGTCTGAGAGGGGAGGGAAAAACTTAAAGAGTTTCAGAGAACGTATAAAATTATATTAGAAGATGACTATTAAAAGAGAAAACTTGACACTTGGAAAATATGTAACTAATTCTCAAATTCAGTTATCAGCTTGTGTGTCCTACAGCTTCTGGAAAGTATTCTCTGACCATATCAAAGTTTGGTTTTGGTGCCCCTGTTATGGAGCCTAATAATAAACTCTACTATCACTTAAACTCAAACAAATTTTTAGAATTATAGAAAATATTGTCAAGTGTTATTACTAGAAATTTATTTTGAAAATTGAATCAAAAAATTTGTATGCATATATCTATTAGTCTAATATTCAAGAAAATTTATTTTATTAAATTTAACTAAATTCCTTTTCTTAAATAATAAAACATGATAAAGGAATTCTGAATGTATATCTAAAGCTATATTTTGTAACAAGAAAAGAAGCATCTAATGTTGAAGCAAATTTGTAAAGATCACCTAAAGATAATTTCTTTTCATAAAGAAATAACATGTGTGTGTGTATTTTCCCTGAAGTCCATCTTATTCCTTGAGTGTCAAATCAAGTTCTCTAATGATGAGTCCAATTTTAATCCTTCTTCATTTTTCAGCACTAGAAAATGCTGCAGTATTTTTTACTACATTAACTACATTAATCTACATTAACTATATTAACTGCATTTAGCAGCATTAATTAATAGTTACTTATGATTAATGTAGTTAATAATTATCAGTGATTAATGTAGTTCTCCAATATCATTTCTAGGAATTTCATGAAATCCTTTAGTTTCTACAAGGTTCTTAACTTTACTTTGTAATCTCATGTCTTTGTGCTTGCATTACTTTTAGATATTTACAGCAGCTAACTACAAAAGCATGAGACTTCAGTACAGTGGGGAAGATGCTTGGCATCAGATGCAGGGCTAATATTCAATCAATAAACACAATTTTGGCCATATTAGTGGTTATATTATTGATATAATCTATACCCATAAAGAAAAAAATAAAAACACTCTCTTGAAGTCCAAAAAAATCCCAGGTGTTGCTGTCTTCACTACCATAATCCTAATGAGATTCACAAGCTTTCTCGCAATGCAGCAGTTGGAATGGAAATCCTTGGCAAAGCCCAGGGATCCTGTGGCCCAGCAAGGTGCTTTGGCCGACATTGGTTAATTGGTTAATGACCATGCCATCACTGGTATGAAGTTCAATAGAACCACATATTTTAAAGATGACAGTTTTTACAGCAGTTGGTTTATTCGTGATATTCCCAGTATGAGATGAATCTTGTTTTAAGGGGAAACATTTTAACTTCAAGAACTTGAAAGGGAACACTTGGATGTGGGATCCCATTCTTTCTGTTATCATGATCTTGTAGTACACTCTTGCAAATGTTTCTTCATCCACTTTTTTCCCTTAAATTATCTGTACTTTCCACAATGGGAAGTAAATATCTGTGTTTTTCATTGTTCAATATATTCAACAAAATTTACTTTGTTATCATGAAACAAATATTTAATGAATTTCTTCTGAAAGAATTAATGAACTGGTATTATCTTCAATGTTGTTGATGAAATTTCTGATATTTTATTTAAAAGTTTCCACCACAGTTGAAATTTTGATTACTTTTAGCAATTTTTTTGAGCTCTCTAAAGCCAAAAATTATGCTTGTGCAATATTTTGTGCACAGTACCGTGAACTTAACAAATATTACCCATATGCTATTGTTATGATTGGTGTCATTACTGCTGATTAAAACAAAATACCCTTTACAGTTTAGCTAATGAAAGTCGGATCATATATACATCCTGTGAGTAAAATAAATGTATCCACTCATTTTCATACTTTTTTGTTAATAGGTAAAAATAGAAAACATTTCATTTGAATGGTAGTACTAGCTGGAACAGAAAGATGATCTACAATTTGTCCTGAAGTTCATAGGCCAAACTTTGATCCATGTGGTCCCAGCCACTTTACAAGTAAAATCATGTAGCATCTGTGTTTAAAACCAATAGCTTATTGATTCTTATCTTCAGACTTTGGGGTTAAAAAAATAAAAGAACAAAATTCCTAAGATTTTGTTGACCTCTTAAGAGGAAGTATCCAAGAAAATCATTTCTTTCTGATTTTCTGGAAAGATAATGTTTTGAAAATTTAATATAAAGTTGACTGAGTTCTATGCCAGAAAAACAAAATGAACTCAAACTCTCAAACTATTCACAAAATTTAAGATGCACTTTTTATAGAATAATTATTTCATAAATCTGATATGTAGGAGATTTCACCCTAATTGACTCAAAACTAGGATTTTTCAAAACATACAGTGAAAAGAATTAAGATTAGTTAAGAAATTTTGAAGTTATTTACTTGTGTTTCAAATACAAAAAGGGATTAAAACCACTGACAATAAGATCAACCAAAGAATTAATGATAAAATAATGACACCAGAATGAAGAGTCCAATGGGAGATTATGGAAGAAAAGATTGCATAATAGATGATCAAATGCACTGGGGCCAAAGGGCTGTGTAGCAGTCACTAACACAAATTTCTAACAGTTCTCTGAAACTCACTCCATTTCTATCTTTGCCAACACAGTACATGCCGCTACTCCCTTGATGTTGGTCAGATTGTAACCTTAAAGTCTTTACTATAAACTCTTCTATTCTTA
Source organism: Aplodontia rufa (assembly GCA_004027875.1). NCBI lineage: Eukaryota > Metazoa > Chordata > Mammalia > Rodentia > Aplodontiidae > Aplodontia > Aplodontia rufa. Next base: position 16,253 of record PVKS010004193.1, on the reverse strand, counting down.
GCTCTACATCCTGTCAGTAAATTGTGATGTTTGTGTCATCAAATTCTATTCAAAATCAGCTTCTTACCACTTATACTATTCTCCTAATCCCTGCATTATTTATTACCATAATAGTCTCCTAACTGGTCGCATTGCAAAACATCAATCAGATTGTGTTTTCCTAGTTCTCTGAATCCTTTAAGTAAAGCAAAGACCAATGCCCTTGCAGTGGTCTGCTAGGACCTGAGCTGCCTCTGCCATCTCCAGAGCCTACTTCTTCAACCAATCCCTACACTGGTCCAGCCACACTGGCTTTTTTGTTTGTATTCAGATTTGCCAGTTAAGCTACTTCAGGGCGTTAGTATTTATTATTCCCTCTGCTTAAAACAACCTTTCCTTAGAAAATTTTGTTATCAGTTTTCCATGCCTTCCAGATGTAACCATTCAGCTACTTACAATTTTCCTCTCATGCGATATTTTCTGATGCTACTTGTTCACCCATCCCTGTTGAGTCATATTCCTCTTATGTTTTCTTTTCTATACAGCAATAACACTATCTATAGAAAATAAATATTACTAGTACTGTCCCTTTCTAGAATATAAGCCTCACAAAATAAAAGAATTTTGCAGTTCTTCACTTATATACCTATGGTCTCTAGAAGAATGCCTGAAACATAGCAGGTGCCTAATTAATATTTTTTAATTAACAAAAACCGTGAGTGAAAGTAGATTTTCCCTGCAATGTCCATTTGAGTCCTCACTATTGGAGATGCAAGTTTTATTTATTGAATATCTTATGATTGGTATTCTTATTAAATTGTCAAAATCTTCACACCTTATTTCCACCTTGTAAAGAAGGAATACATGTAACCAGAGAGGCAGAGGAAGGATTAGACCATGGAATTGGAAGCATTCTAAAGTCCCCCTCTTTGGACATAGTCCTGCTTTCTAGGAACTCTCTGCAGTGCAGGAAGATCTCTAGAGTATTGGTTCTTAGAGAAATCACACATTACTAGAGGCTGGGCCATTAGTCACAGCAGAACACATCTCATGTTGCTTGGATTTCTTATCTGAGTACAGATGTGTGAAGATATGGCAAAGTAGAAAGACGGTGAAGGAAAACCACACCTCCTCACCACCTTTCAAGTATTCACTTCCATGAACTTTCCAGGCTTGAAATTATGATAACAGAAATTGGTGTCATCACACTGTAGCCCCCTCAGACTCGGAACCGACCCTATTTAAAAAAATAATTTAGTTATATAAAAATATAATCTTAAAAAATGTAAACCCTTTAGCTCATTATGTTTTGCAGATGATTTTACTTTGGAATGTATTTCATATATTTAGTTGTTATTAAGGCTAATGAAATAGAAAGTGTGGGAAAGAAGTAGTGATGGTCTGGTAGTGGTGGCAGCAGGAGAGCTACTACCTCGGACAGCAGCGTGATGCTGATTAGGGAAGGGGGCGTGCTTGAGGCCACGCTCTGTGCAGTGATAATGACATGGCAAGGTATTGGACTTTTAGTCAACACCTACTATACATTTATTCCAGAATTTGATTTTCCATGGTCAGATCCAGCTGTAATATTTGGAAACCAAAAATGAGGATATTAAACAGATAGTCTATCTTTTTGTTAATATATCAGTCAATTAACATATGCAAATACCTTAGGAAGACTTTCAAAGAGCAAGCTGGGTTTTTTGTTTGTTTGTTTTTTGTTTTATTTTGCATTGTTTCTTTCTTTTTCTTTTCTTTTCTTTTTTTTTTTTTTTGTACCAGGGATAGAGAACTCAGGGTTGCTAACCACTGAGACACAACTGCAGTCCTTTTTTTTATTTTTTATTTTGAGCTAGGACAGGGTCTTGCTCAGTTGCTGAGGCTGGCTTTGAACTTGCAATGCCCCAGCCTTAGGTTCCTGAGCTGTTGGGATTACAGTTGTGCACCACCTGTATCCAACAGCTAAAAGGTTTTAACACATTATCTTAAGGTAGGCAACTATACATCTAAATAATTTTAGAAATATCTTTAGATAAATTTGTCAATTTAAGAAAGAAAACTTATTTTCAATCTTATGTCTCATTTTGACAAAATTATTTTTCACCTTTATTAACCATTCCTTTTGCAAGCTCAGATAATAATGTTTGGTTTCTGAAAATAAAATCCTTTGCTAAGGCATAGATTTACATAATTGCTCACACTTAAAGTATATTTAATGTTTAAAAAATAATTTCAGAGTTTCTGTTTAAAGCCCTAGCTTGATTATTATAAAAACTGCACAAAAAAGATCCAACCTTATTCTTTGTGCATTCCTCACTAGATTTAGAAGAGGACAGTGCTTATTTGAATGTATAATTTTGGTTATATTTGTTGACAATTGAATTATATTACTTTTTCATTTTATAGAGAAATTGGTTTTCCCTTTTTTTATATACAATAGGATAGAGAAAAATAGAAGGCAGTAAAAAAAATACTATAATCTTTGATGTTTAGAAACATATTTGAGAAATGGTATGTTCTCAATATAATTTAGTCAACAGAAAATTAGTATATATTATATTTGGATTATCAATTTTATACTCTCAGAGGATAATAAAATACATTGAACATGAAGGCAACTCAAACATTCAAAATGTAAATTCATCCATTATTTTTGTCATTCTGAACATACTGTCGGAGTTTGGAGGACATCACGCTATTCCCACACGCATCAATTTTCATTGTCCTATTAGAACTGGAAAGTGTAATAGATATTTTCATTGGGTACATTAGATGAAAGAATATTGTACTCAATTTAAATCAGGATCACTTTTGAAATAAAATATAAGTCTCAGTGGGACTGGTAATTATATATACTCAGTAAGATTATGAAGAATTTACCAACCACTGATTTCAAAATTTTATAAGTATATATAAATACATACGTATAAAATTCATATGTATTAAATGCATATGTCTTCTTTACCAAAATATACATTTGTGCCAATATACATACATATTTTACATTTACAAATTATATTTTGTAAATATATTACATAAATATATTTAAAATATATACACATGTGTGTAAATATTATATGTCATCGAATTGATATGCATACATAATCTTTTATCCATTTATTTTACATGTATTCTTTCTTATTAAAGTGCATGTGTAATACATTTGACTGAGTTTCCATTTTATTCTTACCTATCTTAATTCAGATTCTGAAAGCTGATTGTGAAGTAAACACTTTTTCATCCACATTTCTGTCTTCCAAGTGTGAGCTTTCCTGTCCTCCTCATTCTTTTCCAGCTTCCTTAGTGGCTTTGCTCCCGATCTTTTTTTTTTCCTCCTTTTGTTACCTTATCTTTGAGCTTCCTCCCTCCACTACCACACAAGATTACATTTTCTAGCCTAAACAACTTTTAGAAGGCTTTATTTTGTTGATCTGTGCAACATAGATTTAAAAATAAATCAAAACTAATTCACCAATTTCTAAAAATCATCAGGGTACAGCTGGCATATTGCTTTTAGATTTTTTCAGTATTTTATAGTGACATTTGCCAATTTTTTTTCTTTTTACCTACAACTGTGCATCTTGATTGGGAAATCCCTAATTCTTTTCTTTTAAATAAATGTTCCCTAATCTAAATCCCATTATTCATGGTATAATTTCCACAAAAAAGCTAAATTTAATAACATTTTTCTAAATTTATAATTCAAAGAACATCTAACATATTACATATATGTTACATATAAAAGAGTTTAACAGATATAATTTCACATATATTAAATAGACTATATTACATTTAAAAAGTATTTTTTTAAAGAGAGAAGGATAGTGAGAGAGAGAGAGAACCAATTTTTATTGAGTTTTTCACATGGCCTTCGTTGCTCTGACACTTAGTTGTGTACACGGGTGCTGGGATTCAAACCCGTGTAGTTGCACATGCCAGGCAAGCACAGTAACCGCTGAGCCACGGCTCCAGCCCCATAAAAAGTATTTCGTAGATATAATTTAACATATATTAAGTAGAATATATTACATATAGAGATAGATGAAAGAGTGAGAGAGCCAGAGAAGAGAGTTGTTTAAATGGCCATGTTTTACCTTTGAACTCCACTTCATGTTTTTTTTAAAGGTTAGGAATCAAAATAGAACCTTGTTTTTGAGAATCTAACATGAAGTGCCTTATGAGATATTGAAATGCCTGACAATAACATAGTATTGTATTATTTAAATAGTATTGTCTCATAAAGAATCCAAAAAGCAATCTGTATTGAGATAAATTATTTTGATTTATCAATCTGTTCCAGATACAAAATCAGAAAGACTCTAAAATTTTTTATGATATTCCAAAGATATTCAAATCATTCTGAAAGTAATACAAAATCCCTTGTTGAATATTTTCTGGTTTATGTATGCATTTGGTCTTCTAATTGAAAATGAAATCTTAACATAAAACAGGTTCATTGTCTTCATCAATATTTTAAGGTAAAAATTTCAGAACTTCTCTTCTACTATAATTAACTTTTTGTATTTCATACTGTGGTGCGTGTGTGTGGTGCAATAGTCATAACAAGTCTTCTACAATACCAAGATTTTAAAATGTATGACAAGAATTTAAAGGGATTTATGAAGCAAACTTCAGCATTATTCTCACAACAACTCTTCTGGATTCTTGACTATGCCATATCATCTTTATTTGGTTTCTATCAGTTTTTTATTAGTACTGTTTAAAATTTCAGAATCTGTCAGAAAATCCAAAGGATTTAACACAAAATTCTGCCTGCCACAATTAAGTAACATTAATCAAACTTCCCCTTGAAAAATAGGATCAATCACCTGAGTTAGTGATTCTAAAGCAGTATTGAAGTAAACGTATAGGAATAGGTTATCAATATCCTGGCATTTGGAAACTACTTTGTTAGCCATTTCAAGTGGAAGATATTTGAATGTCAATGGGTTATGGTTATGTGAACATGGAAAATTTTTAAAATACATGTAAAGGTAATACAAATGTTAGTAATTTAGTATTTGCTACCACCCTGAAAAGCTAGGTGAACCAAAGAAAAGAACCTAACAGCACAGGAGGGAAGCTTTGCAAAGGTGATTTCTCAGATCTCTGAGGGGACAGGTCGTAGGTGGGGCTGCCAAGTGCAAAAGGAAACTGAAAGGTAGGACTGCTTCTGATACTGGAGCAACTCTGACAGGAAAACACAACACAACCAAGTCCTATGCTGACCTCCTTCGGATTATTTCCATTCCTCTCCCTGGTACAACTTAACAAGCAGGAAACTGGCTAGAGAATCAACATATGCAGTTTATAGACCCAGAGACTCCGTGTATGGCTCCTTTGGCCCCTCAGCTCCTGTCACTCCTGCTTGGCGCTCCTCTGGTCAGCCTGACATTTTCAATATTTGTTTTTAATTTGCCATAATATCAACTGGACTTGGATTTTCTAGGCACACACCTGTCTTAAATTCTTCTTACTTCTCTGCTTTTCGCCAACTCCTCTTTGGATTTTTTTCACTTAATCATCACACTGTTTGGAAGTCATTTATGAAATTCCCATGGATATCTTCCTATAGCACAGCAGTGACTTGTATTCTTATAATTTGTTCTATCAATTTTCTGAAACACTAGCAAGAACTCTTTGAAGACTGGTCTATCGTACCAGCCCATCTATTCCACATCATGGCATCTTTAAATTCCACGTCAAGGCATCTAACAAGCAAATGAAAACAAAGAACAAATATACACTGTAAATAAATTTAAAGAAATTCAATGTAAAATGATAATAAAATAAAAAGTGTAAAAATCACTTTGCTAAACTGTTGAAAAAATTTTAATATCCAAACAGGGCCCTCTAAATCTATTGTCAAATTGGGGAGTAAATCCATGGAGTTTCATGAGGGCAATCTGCATATATATGGCAATATATCTCAATGCACAAATTTTACTTCTAGGAATAATTTAGGGGTACGAAATAAGGTACTTTGCATCATAATACAAAACTTTAAATGCCTTCAATGTCCTTCAAAAAAGGGTTAATGAAACATTTTATATCTATAAATTAAAATGTTGTAGAACTGTTATAAGTAAAGTCCATTATAGCTAAATAAATGAGTGAACAAATGTGATAAGGGAAATTTATACAAATTGTAATATTAAACAGAAAATGGAAATATGCAATAATTACATGGTTTCTGTATAAAACAATATTCCAATATTCCAATAGATGTTTCTTTTTTTATTTAACTTGCAATTATTTTGTACTTTTCTAGGCACTGTAGCTATAGCAGTGACAGATTATAAAATAGTACCACAACTAATAAAGGACAGATAATATACATTAGATCAGTTGGTGATAAATGCTGTAATGATAGAAAAATGTTGGATTTAGGGTATAGAGAATACATAGCGATAAGGTTTTGCCTATGATGTCAGGAAATAGATCCCTGACCTGTAGAAGACTGAATGAAGTCAGAGAGGAGGTGAGCATATGCAATTTAAGAATATCATCCCAGGTAGGGAGGAAAAAGGAGAAAGACTCAAGACAGATATACTATCAACAGGATGAGTCATTTCCTTTTGAAACCAGAGTGGTGACCTGGTGATGGCTCACCCAGGACTTTACAGAAGGACCTTACAGAGCATGTCAAGAACTTCAAATTTAACTCTGAGAATGATGGAAAGTTACTGAAGGATTATATGCATAAGAATGACTTCTGTTTTCTAAAAGATTAATTTAGTAACTCTAAAGAAATAAGAATGAGTTAAAAGTTTAGGTGGTTTTGGATACTTTTTCCATTTACCTGTCAAAAGATGACATGATATAAGATGAAACTGCTAGACAGATGTGGAAGTGTTGTTGCAAGAAGTGATTGAATTCTGAATACTTTTTAAAAGTTCTACTAACAGCATTAGGAGATGACTAGATCTGAGGTATGGTGATATAATTTGGATTTAGGAATATTTTCTGAGAAGCTCATGTGTTAAGAAAATGTATCAATGTTCAGAGGTCAAAAGATTAGTTCATGAGAGCTGTAACCTCATTAGTTGCTTAATATATTTGAGGAATTAGTAATTTGAACAGATTATTGGGTGGTAACTGTAGGCAGGTGGGGAATAGCTAGAAGATGTAGGTCATTGACGGCTCACCCTTTGACAGTATCTTGTCCCTGTCTCTCTCTACCTGCTTCCCAACTGCCAGACGCTGAGCAACTTTTCTCCACCAGGCCATTCCACCTCACCTTAGGCTCAGCACAAGGGAGTTAGTTGGCCATGGACTGCACCTCTGCACCAAAAATGAACTTTTCCTCCTTTAAGTTGTTGTTCCCAGGTATTCTTCTTCACAGTCATAAAATGTTGATTAATACTTATGTGGGGGGAAAAAATGAAAACAAGCAGATAAAGATGACCTGGAGGTTTTTATCCTGAATAGCTGAAAATTAAACTTATCTTAAGGGAATTAAGGTAAAGATGATTATTTTTCCCAAAATAAAGTATTTATGTATGTGTACTTGTAAATGTCAGTAAACATAATTGTAAATATTATGTATAATTTATGTATATGTATATTATACATAAATACATATATATATATATATATATATATATATATATATATATATATATATAAAACCCTTCTTATTACCCTTCAGTGTTGAATGGCTACAGTAAAGCAATCTATTATGATTAACCAATTATAGGTTATTTAAATAGGAATTCATGAAACAAGAAGGGAAAGTTTCCAAACTGAAAAAAATAAATATTTCCAAGCATAATTGTACTTCTATTGTCAGATAGTGAATAATAAAAATATTTTTCTTAATACTAACTGTGAACTGAATTTACTAAAAGAATATTAAGTGAAGAAGCAAGATAAAACATTATAGACAATTTGAACTCAATTTTTAAAACTATGTGAATGTGTGAATAAAATACAAGATATAATCCGAAGTGTTTATCTTGTGTGAATTTTATTTTCATCTTTATAATTTTTCCCTGCATTTTCCGAATTGCTTGAAGAAATAAAAATAGAAATAGATAAAAATGAAAATACAGATATGTGCCTTGTTTGATTCTTAAATGTTTTAGTAAATTTATTTTTGAATGAAACATAATAATTATAAATATTTATGTACATTTTATGGGAAACATTTACATATCTATAGGAAAATGTGATGTTTAGTTTATTATACCTTGAGCAATGATCAAATCAGAGTGATTAGCATATCTATTACCTTAAAATTCCATCACTTTTTTATGGTGCATAGATTCAAATTCCTCTCTTCTACTATTTTGAAATATACAGTACATTATTGCTAACTATATCCACCCTACTGTTCATATGCCCTATTTTTAAAACAAAAGATATGTTTACATGTCTTAGGTCACTTTATATGGCTGGCCAATATATTATGATGAGTTTTCCCTTTAGAATATTTTATCTCCGTTATGCCCATATAAAGAAGGTGGATCTACAAGCTACAAATTCCTACCAAGGAATCATCGTCATCTGCTCACACATATCTAATACTTCAGGTATAAGAAAACTGGATAATTGTCCTAGTTTAGCCAATCATCCATATAAAGAGAAATCTGTAGATGCAGAATGCAACATTTATAGTACCTTCTCATGTTTTGTTTGTAAAAATGTGCTGTGTATACATGACTCTATATTTATTAAGGTTGATATTTCATATTTTTGATTAAGAGTCTTGACTACTGGCACCTCAAGGATACCAACCAAAGCAATGTTAAAAGTTTACAAAGGTTGTCTTCATGTGAATAAAGTTTAGATTTATGTCTGGTTTGGCTAATGAAAAAATACTCTTGAAAAGCAAGAGTCCTACAAAACAAGAACAAAAAAAAAGGTACAGAAAACTGAATCTAATGATTCATTACTATTCTGAATTTAAAAAAGAAAAGCAGAAAAGAGAAGCAGAAGGGGCTAAACATATCTCTGTAGTTCTCAAACACACATGTCCAGCTCAGGACTCTCCGCCTCACTCATGACCCTTATTTCTAACCACTCCAGACTTTCTGACTCGGAATTACTGTAAAAATAAGAAGCTCCACACATTTAAAATAAAATTTATCAGATATCATTTCTTCCAATATCTCTTCCTCAATTTCTGTTGAGGATCAGCTGAACCACCTAGAAGGCCAGTAGGCTAATGAGATCCTTGACTCATGTGTTACAAAGAAAGGTATAAGTGAAACATAGCTATACCATGATCATTTAAATAAAATAAAAATATGTTCCTTAGCCTGCAAGCCTCTACATAACTTGGCTTATGGTACCTCTTCTATCTGATGTATAAGATTGGTTACCTTTAATCACTATGTTCAGGCCACACTGGACACCTCTGCAGTTCTCCAAGCATACCAAGTCCTGATTTGTATGGAAAGCTTTGTATCTGCACTTTAACACATCTTGCTCTCTTCTTCAAACACTGTGGAGTAAACTCAAATCTCCTTTCCAATCACCAAATGCTCTTGATCTGGCATGGTTTCCAAAACTGATCATCTCTATGACTAAGAATCTTGGCATCTTAGTCTTAGTGTTGTTGAAATAAAATAGAGTTTTTTGTTTTATAGAGAACAAGAGTTTTTATTTTTTCATCTTTTCATTTGTTTGTTTGCTTGATTTTGTTTTTCCTCCACTTAGTTGTATATGTGGCGCTAGGGATTGATCCCCTGTCCTCACACATCAGGCAAGGGCTCTATGGCTGAGCCATTTCCCCAGTCCAAAATAGGGTCTTTTGAATAAAACAACCATAGGCAGTTTCATTTGGCACACAAGATCTAGTCCAGATGACATAAGACCAGGTTCTTACTTAGACTAAAAGTTGTTGATGAAAGTTTACAAGTAGATTTGCACTTGTGTTTTATATGCTCCTAGGATAGTATAACTCTAGTCCTCGCCAATCAATTTCATAGGTCATTTCTGACATAAGCCTCTAAATTGCATCCTCTAAATTGATTGGAGTTGGGAAAGTGAGACCAAAAAGTAATAATAAAATAAAATAAATAGAAAGGAACTTTAGAAAATGTCATATGAGAGACGTTGGCAACCTAAGCTCTTGGCCATCATTATTTTCCTAATCTGATAGTGGGTTTTCCCTTTGAAAATTATGATCTTGATTATTCACCATAAACACTAAGTAAATTATGTGATTAACTAGCTATTGTTTCCCATCTTCACCTAGTTTTGTTATTATCGAATAGAAGGCTCATAGGCAACTTTGACCAATAGAGGAAATCTAAAGCAATCATATGAAAATATTAAAAGAAGTCTAATTGATAGATATTTGGCCATTCAAAGGCCATCCAAAATCTCAGTCCTACAGCCATTTCAGCATCAGTCATAATTTGTATTCTTCATTTTTGCCACTCTAACAGAAGTGAGGTGGAATCTCAGTGAAGTTTTGATTTGCATTTCTCTTACTGCTAATGATGTAGAGCATTTTCTCACATATTTATGGGCTTTCTGGACTTCTGCTGAGAAATTTCTTTTTAGTTCCATAGCCCATTTATTGATTGAATTATTTGTGATTTTGGTGTTTAGTTTTTTTAGTTCTTCATATATTCTGAATATTAGCTCTCTGTCTGAGGAGGGGCTGTGGGAAAAGAGGAGCGCTGTCACATTGCTGGTGGGACTGCAAACTGGTACAACCACTCTGGAAAGCAGTGTGGAGACTCCTCAGAAAATTAGGGCTGGAACAACCTTATGACCCAGGTACCCCAATCCTGTGTATTTTCCCCAAAGAGTTAGAATCAGTGTATTATAGAGATACAGCTTCATCAATGTTTATAGCAGCTCAATTTATAGCTAGATTATGGAACCAACCCAGATGCCACTCACTCGATGAGTGAATTCAAAAACTTTATACATATATGCAATGGAATACTAATTGACTATTAGTGAAAATGATATTATGGCTTTTTCAGCCAAATGAATGGAGATGGAAAAAATTATGCGGAGTGAAGTATCCTAATCTCAGAGACTCAAGAGCTTAATGATTTTTCTCATTTGTAGAAGCCAGAATACAACCAGAAACAGTATGATAGATGGCTAAGCTAATAATAACCTCAACATGTCTGAATTTTTACATAGGCAGAGGGAACCTTGGGTAGGATACCTGGAGAGGTAGGGAGGGGGGCCGGGAGGGGGGATGGATTAGGAAGGATATCAAGGAGATTGCAGGGAGGCAGTATAGGGGAATCAACTCAGAGGAAAATCTCTGACCTCCAGGAGAAATCCATTTAACAAAGGGATTTAATTGGGGGAAACATAGAACCATGGGGAACCCAAAGGGGGAAACCATGGAATGTCATCAGCCTTGATTAACTATGTGAATATACATTTGTTCTTGATTGCTTGATAATGATTTAATTCCCCCTTAATTGTAAGTCCATATTCAACAACAACAACAAAATTTCAGTCCTGCTTTTAAATGTAAACAACAAATGGAAAAGAAGTTAAAATCATTTTTATTTTGTTATTGTAAAATAATTATTATGTGATAAACAATGTCATAGTCACCTAACATAGTATGATATAATGCTCTCTTTGCCTATCGTTGCCTAACAAAATCTCCCAAAACCGTGGTGTGAAGTGACAACTGTTTTTGGTACTGCTTATGATTCCGTGAGTTAGGAATTTTGCCATGCTGCAGTGGACACGGCTCCTCTCTGCTCCATGATGTCTGGGATGCCTCGAAGAGCTACAGCCTCCCTGGTTCAGGGAAATACTCCATGTATCTCCCTCAATTGCCTGTCTGCACCAGGAATGGAAGTGCTGGGGTAGCTGGCATTCTTCTTATACTGCTAGCTTGGACTTTCTCATGGCAGGTCAATCTCTGCAAATCTGCACTTCCTGTACAAAGTCTTGCTTCCTCTAGAATAAGTGATTTGAGAGACAGCAAGTAGCAAATGATAGTCTGTTAAAGCCCAGGGGTAGAACCTTTTTCATAGCCTCACTTCTACCATATTCTATTGATGAATATAGTCATAGAGCCCTCCCAGATTTAAGGGGAGGCACAACAGAGTGCTCTCTCAAAAGAAACAAAGAAAAGTAATAGAGAAAAATCAACCATGTTAAGATGCTCATGCTTTACCAAAAGAGCTGGCTAGACTACAGTTTACCCTCTAGTCATGCATTAGTTACATATTCGCTTATGAACAATGCACTAACATTCTTTCAAAATGAAAGATGTTTATTCCATTAACGCCATGAGGCTGAGATCCATGGTCCAGGATCTTTTCATCTAAATAATGTGCTAATGCTAATGAAGCACGTTGGTATATTTTCCTCAGTCTGAAGACGACTGAAGTAAAAACAAGTTAGTTGCTATTCATATACTCAATGCATAATGGTAAGACAGGGATAGAAAAATTTTAACATGCACTCCCATCCACAAAAGGAAAAATGATAGGATTGTTGCAGAATTTCAATTGTTCACAGCACTTTTGAAATTCACCTGGCCTCAAGATATCAGTTACTTGACTAAAATCATTTGTTAGTCTCCTGGGGAAACATCACATCTTGATTTTGCTCTCCAAATTCTTGATTCTTTCTTCTGAGACATCCTTCTTTTCCCATTAGGACTAGTCTCTCAACATTGAGTTTTTGTACCCTGCCTCCTCCCCTTCTTGTCTTGGGGATATATAGGATTTTTTAAAATTTGTATTCCAGAATTTGTCCCTTTTAAAGTTGGTATCTAACTCATTAAAAAGTTCATAAGCATCCTGTCTTTTAAATTATTATTCATTTTATAATCATACCTGAAAAAATTCTCCAAAACAATGGTATTTTCTACCTTAAGCCCACTGCGTAAATGTTGTAGAACAATGGATTTAAGAGTCTCAAATTCTTAACACATCCTGACAGATTCTAAGAATCTTAGAGTGATCTTATTAGGTTTTCCTTTAAGATCTTACAAGGCTTTTGTCTGGGTGCAAGGGTTCACGAATTGACACTTTATACTTTTTTAGGTCATTTGATTTATTTTAACCTATATGAAGACCACATTTTACAAAAGTGGATTTGAGTTTTGCTGGGTAACCAGTTCTCCACTCAGGAACTATTTTGCTAACTGAAAGAACTGGTAGCCCTTCTTTGTTTTCTCTAAATTCTTGATAAAATTGAACTCACTCCTTTCTTAGTATATTTTCTCTTCTGTTTTATCACATGGAGCTAAAGAATATAGTGTTCTTTTTACGTTAAGTCTAGAAACTTGCTCAATCAAATCTACAAGTGTATTAGGTATGCTTTCTATTCCCAAGGTATTGCAGAAGACAATGCTGGTGAACAGATTTCACCAGATAGCATGCCAGCTACTTTCAGAGACAATAAAACATTTTATAAGTGAACTTTGAATTTTAGAACTCATGTGAGTTTTGACTTGCAGAAGTAACAGAGGACAGGGAGCTCCCTACATCCCTCACCCAGTTCCCCTGGTGTTAGTATCTGACTTTACTATGTCACACACATCACAATGGAGGATTCCACGTTGCTATGTTAACATTAACTAAACTAGTGCTTTATTCAAGTTGTACTAATTTGTTCCTAATCTGTTTTTTCTGCTCTGAAATAGTATCTGGTACATCACATGTAATTTGTGACGGCAAATTCCCTCTCTCTCTCTCTCTCTCTCCCTCCCTCTCTCTCTCCCTCTCTGTATATATATATATATAATCTTTAGTATCTACATATAATAGTATTTGGTATTTAAAACACCTTACTATATATTGAAATAAACCCTACAAAATGACAATTTGATCAATTTATCATATTTTTAGGAACTTTTCTGTCCTAAAATCATCCGAAAGCATATCTCTCAATATTTAATAGTGACAGAAAAATGTAACACCTTTTCTTGGTGTTTAAGTACTTAAGTTCATTTATTTGTACTTCTTTCTAACTATGACTGTGAATCACCACAGTACACCAACCAGGTATAATTTTCCAGAATCATTAAATAAGTGTGTATGTTTGTGTGACTGTTGTGAGTTCCTTATTATCTTGCACTGGGTTGACTGTAATTAAGAAAGGGATCTACTAGAAGCAGGCTCATTTTCTTCTATTTGCTCTGATATATCATTTTCATTTTGTTATTTTAATTTTATTTCTTCTACTGGATTCCTACCATTACAAGATGAAGAGTGAAAGCTTAATAAACACTTAAGCACCTGTTAAAATCTAATATATAATTTTAAGCTAAGTTGGTCTTAGTCCTTGCTAGTTAAAAAGAGAGAGAGAGACTGAGAGAGCATGCAAATTGGAGGGAGAGCAAATCAATTTTGCTTTCCAACATTGTGAAGATGATTTTCAGTAGTACTTAAGAACTAAAGGGAGAAAAATGATTGATAAGGTAATTAAATGATAAAAAGTATCAGGCAAGGACGCAGAAAAAGTACAAATGAGGAAAATGATCAAGTATGCTTGATCTAAAAAATTACAGTATCAAATCATATAAATTATAATTCTTGGAGCAGAAAAGAAATCTGTTCTTTGCCTATAATTTTTTCTAATGCCTTTCTTTAAAAAGACAATCACTGTGGTTATGCTTTCTCTTCCTTTAACTTTTTCCTTTGCTCCCATTAGTGTCATAATTTTTAAATAAGGCAATTACTTATCATCCACATCATTTTTCTAGTTAGATTCATGCCTTTTTTTTCAGAAATCTGGAATTTTTAAAATGTTAGTAATTATCAAATTCCTTGTTTTACCTAATCAATGCAATTACTGCATGTATAATCCAAACTCACCATATTATTATGAGATAAAATATAGTGTCCATATTAAACAAAAATAATAATTTTTCCAGAATGTGGATGTTAAGGTAGTATTTCGTATGTAGGTGAATTCAAGACTTTGCAGTTGCCATAGTATACTCTATACTACTAAGCACTAGCGTCAGACTGTGTGGAATATACATATTTCAGGTTACAGAGTATAATTTAGAACGTTTCTGTTCTAAAAGCAGCAACTTACACATTACCCAATAGAATTTAAAACATGAATGTCATGACTACATAAGTAGCTAATTTTTAGTAACTTTATAAGTAGTAGAAGAAGGCCCTGAAAAACCTACCTGCTGTCTTCTGCTTTTATTCGTATTCCATTTCTTATCTCATTTTCAGTGCATAATTCTGATTCTCTTAGTAGGAATAATAATAATAATAATAATAAAAATAATAAAACCTCTTATTGCTTGTGATTTCACATTGTGACACTCTATGCTTTCCTGCATAGAGTCAATTTAAATGTGCTTACCCTGCTGGCACTCTGAGGAGGACACCTCTGGCCTCTATACAAAGGATAGTTCAGAAAATGACCTTTTGCACACAGAAATGAGAAAACCCTTCAAATTTGTACAGAACAATACTTGATTTCAGTTAGGATGCAAAATTCAGCAGTCGGACTTTAAGTAATCTTTGTAAAATAGATTAAGTATATTTTGAAATATTTTAATTATACTTCAAATTCATTATATCTGCATTTCAAAAATATTCTGAGATGGAAAAGATCTGAAAGTCAGCAAAACACCCTGTGTTTTGAATATTAAGATAAACCATTGAATACTAAAGACCATTTAATATACAGAGAGATAAAGATAAATGTTACATATTTATTAATGTTTTCAACAAATCTAAAATTCCTTTCACATCTTTCTCAACAGGCAAAGGAATTGGTGATTATTACAAATGAGTAATGAATACTCAGAGGACTTATAGTACTATTTTGGTTTCAAATACATAATTTAAATTCAGTAAATATGTTTTTAATGAATACTAGGGGAAAGTGCTCTTTTATGCATTTCACAGGATACAAAATTAATTTAGCTCATTGTTCAATTAATCAACACTCTAACTTCCCATCTTCAGCTACCTTGCTTCCTTCTACCTTGCTGTATTCTCGTAGATTAAAAACCTAGCTCTCTATTTCACTCTACAGAACTCACACAGCCTAGCATGACTGAAGAAAATCACAAGATGATGTGGACTGTGTCCGCATTAAGTTCACAACCATCTCAGTGGGGCCCTAACATAGCCTAGCAAATTACAACATCCAATTGTTCTCTCTCCTTCCCCTTCACTTAACACCTTCTAACTTTTTCCTTTTTCCACATACCTTTGCTACCCGCTTCCTATACTCAGTGTTACTTGTTGACACTGTTTCTTATTTACTCAGATGAAAAGAAAATGGAAAAGTCAATTAGAAGATAAACACACTAATTAATCACATCTTACCAGCCCCCTTCTTTTTTTTTT